>CM035418.1:20877958-21177958 GCA_020310875.1 Ceratopteris richardii | reverse complement strand
ATATCGATTCCATTAAGTTTTTCTAGCATTATTCATGCATCATGAGCACATTATCATTTCTTGAATGATTGTGGGTAGGATCTTTTGTATGTATCTCCTAACTTGCATCGATACAGCATTGGAGAGAACCAAAGATATGATACCAATGCAGAAGACATTTTGTGTTAGAAAAACTGAATTCAATGAAGTATGTGGCCTTTCTAATCAACGATTTGACCTCTCAAGCTACTACTAAAATGGGAGGATATCCCTAAGAACAAGTATTCTCTAGTTTTATGTATCCCATGGAGAATAATAACTATAGGATCAAATGAAGCTATATTCATCCAAAATTATATGAGCAATTTACGTTCTTCCATCACATGGTCTATCAAAAGACACCCACGAATATGAAAATTATAGTAGCATTTGCAAAAGCATATGTCAAGGAATTCAGCCTAGAAATTTTGGCGAATGGTACATCTATGTGATTGAACTGGGCAAATTAAGCTACTCAGTACGTGAGTGACCACAATAAAAAATGGTACTTTTTTGCCATATGCATAAGTTGAGGCAACACATGGGTTGCACATCACCCACATGGAAGGTCACCCCATTGTCCCGTGAAAGCTTGAAAAGCACTTTTACGGATAGAGGTCCTACCAAAGGGATATTTATTTAGGGAGACAATAATCATGTAAGACTATTGGCCATGAGGTTGAGCATTGCTTTGAAAGACTTTCGAGAGGAGTTCAAGTTAGCCCAAGTGTCTCTAGAGGAGGCCAAGATAAAGTAGGCCACTATTGCGAAGATCAACCTCATTGTCGTTTTGCTTCGAGAGAAATTGAATGAAGCACATGATTTTTTTGACTCTCCAACAACAAGAGAATTCAGATTATAAGCAACACTTAGACATTGAAATGAAGATTTTAGTGTACAAAAAAGCATTAGAAAATCTCAAGTTCTCTAAGGACAACTATAATGATGAAAAAATAGCATGTTTGTTGCAATTTTGTGTTTATTAATGAGTATAAGCTTAATGTCATCTTCACTTGCATACCCTTCTAAGTGGATATTAAGAATCTACATATTCTATTTTTCAAGTTCAAGTGGAGAGTTAAGAACATATAGTGCAAAACCTTGAGTGGTTGAACGTAATTTTGAGTATGGAGAAGTCCCTGCATACATATTACTTCCCTCAATCAATTTCTTCCTAGCAATAGGAATGTTTTCGAGGGTTTTGACATCTCACCAAAAAACGAATGCAATGTGTGTGTCACATAATCCTAGAAAGAGATGATTGAATCATACCTTAAGAGAGAGGATTAGTAATTAATCCTCATCCATGGCTTTTGGGGCAAGTGGTTAGCACATCGTACTCCTAGTGTAGAGGTTGTGAGTTCAATTCCCAACAATGTGGCTATTCCATTAGAGCAGAAAATATCATTGCAATGGTCAAGCTTCCTTGCAATCATGTTTACCATATTCTCTTTTTCGCAACCACAAATAAAGTGAGAAGAACTTGCTGCAAATTGCCCCCATAAACTTTTGCACTAGTTATTGCCTTCTGTCGGAGTAGGTAAGTGCGAGAATGTATGCTTGTTAGGACATTTTTTATGATAGATGTCATATTTGTTACAGAATTTAGTGTAATGATTGTGTTGATTAGCACAATTGAAATGAGTATAAAGCTATTTCTAATAAGCACAACAAGTATGGTACTAGTAGAAAGTTTTCGCTAGATGGCATATTTGAAGTGTTAGTTGGCACACTAGTTGTGTTAATAAGTATAATGTCTTAGGATGGAAACATAATAGTTGTGTTAATTAGCATATTGTGTTAACTACTATATTGATTGTGTTATTTAACATATGGGCTTTCCTAATTAGTATAATGATTATGCTAGATAATCCAATGATTTTGTTAGTTAGCATAATGCCTTTTCTAGTTAGCATACCAAGTGTGCTAATTATCGTACTAATTGTGCTAATTAGCATACTAGTTGTGCTAATTACCATAGAACCTATGATATTTAAGATATATAGTGTGCTAATTAGCATACTTGTTGTGTTGATTATCATGGAGCATGTGTTAGCTAGCATAGTGATTGTGGTAACTAGCATATTGGATATCTTGATTAGTATAATGACTATGGCAACTAGCATACTAATTGTGCCAATTAACAGTGTCTTTAATAGATAACATACATATTGTGCTAGTTAGCAATGCTACTTATGATAATTAGCATAGAGCTTATGTTAGTTGGCATACTGATTGTGCTAGTTAGCATACTATTTGTGCCAACTAGCATAGATTTTATGTTGCTTAAATATAGATTGTGCTACTTGGCATATGTGCAATGATAATTAGCATACAATCTATGTTAGCTAACATATTGATTGTGCTAGTTAGCATAAAGGCTTTTTTAATTAGCATAATGACTATGCTAGCTAGCATATTGATTGTGTTTGTTGGCATAGTGTCTTTTTTTACTAGCATATGAATTAAGCTAGTTAGCGTGCTACGTTGAGCTAATTAGCATAGAGCGTATGTTAGCTAGCATGCTTATGGTGATAGTTAGCATAATAGTTATGCTAATTAGCAAAAGCTTGTGTTAGCTAACATACAAATTATGCTAATTAGCATAGAACCTCTATTAGCTAGCATACTGATTGTCCTAGTTAGCATACTATTTGTGATAATTTGCATAGATCTTTATGTGTGACCTATCATAGTAATTATGCTAGTTGGCATACTAGTTGTGCTAATAGTATATATTGTGTTTTTGCTAGAATAGGTATTGTTCTAGTTACATAACTATGCCAATTGCCATACTTTTTGTGGTCTACTGGATATTGATCTCAATGTCATTTTTCTTTGCAGGATCTCTTAATCCATCAATGGAACATCTTAGTGCAGGTGTAGAGGAGGCAACTGAGACCACAGTTCCAACACTCCTTCTACTCAAGGGGAGTTCTTCCTTAGGGAAGTATACCCTATGACATGTTTGTGTGCATGTATACTACATGATAGTTAAGCTTCAAAGATGGAAAAAAATTGCAAGTACATAGATGAGAAAAACCCCATTTCTTTAGACTTAAAATAGTAAGTCAAAAATAGTCCAAATGAGCATTATACTGGCCTAACTTATAGTGGGCTAGTAGCCACTCCAAAGACTAGAATTTGACTTAAAAAAAAACAACAAGAAGTATCTAAAATGATAAGTAATCTTTGCAAGAGGAATGCAACAGACTCCAACTATGACACAATAGCCAAACCTTACCCAATCACATTGTAATGCTATCTTCCACACAATAGAGAATCCAACACTCTATATAGTCACCAAAGAGTTGTTTGGACACATAGTGGATAAAGTCACAATAGTGTGCAGAGGTGGCCAAGAAGTAGCTAGCTAGAGAGAACCCTTAGAACAGAGACCAACAACAATGGGAGATGCTTCCAAATGATTATCGAGGATCAAATGAGTGCCAAGCTTCTTCTTATATAGGCTCTAGAGGCCAAGAGGAGTGGCCTTACTGAGTCTCGGCCTTTATGAACTTACACACCAAATCTGACAATCGATGGAGTAGCTAGCTAACTTACACACTCATAACAACCAAATTTTAGCCCACCAGATGAAATCTTCTATCATAGCCTGAACATGCATTGGCTTTCTTTGTACTAGTTTCCCTTGGAGTAATAATCATGACGAAAATCTAACGTTGCATTTGAGTCTTCATTTGAATCGGCATTTTGTGGAGGAGTGAAGGCAAATTATCCAATGGGGTAAGGCAAATTCGAGGGGGAGGGAGTGAAGATGAATCTAGGAAAAAGGGAGCAGGTTGGATAATCTAGGGGTGAGCTTGAAGGACAAATTTTGAGGTTGGGGGAGGTTGAAAAAAGCTAGGAGGAGCTTGAAGGAGGAATTTCGAGGGTGGAGGAGGTTGAATAACCTAGGCGAGAGCTTGAAGGAGAAATTTTGAGGGTGAAGGACCTCGAATTAAGGTAGGGGAGAGCTTGAAGGATGAATTTTGAGGGTGGAGGTGGTTGAATTAAGCTAGGGGGAGCTTGGATGGTGGAGGAGGACTGATCAAGATAGGGGGAGCTTGGAGGATGGAATAGGACTAATTAATCTAGGGGGAGTTTGGAAGATGAATTCGAGGGTGAAGGAAAACCAATTAATCTAAGGGGAGCTTGGAGAGTGGAGGACTAATTAAGCTTCGGGTGAATCTTGTAGGGTGGTGAAGGACTAATCAAGCTAAGGGGGAGCTTGGAGGGTGGACGAGGATTCATCAAAGCTAGGGGGATCTTGGAGGGTGGAGGAGGACTAGTCAAGCTAGGGGGGAGCTTGGAGGGTGAAGGAGGACTAATCAAGCTAGGGGGAGCTTGGAGGGTGGAGGAGGACTGATTAAGCTAGGGGGAGCTTGGAGGGTGGAGGATGACAAGAAAGGGTGGATACTTGAGGGTGGAGGAAGACTAATTAAGCTATGGGGAGCTTGGAGGGAGGAGGACTAATTAAGCTAGGGGAGAGCTTGGAGGATGGAGGAGGGCTAATTAAGATAAGGGGGAGCTTGGAGGGTGGAGGAGGACTAATTAAGCTAGGGGGCAATATGGAGGGTCGAGGATGACTAATTAAGCTAGGGGACACTTGGAGAGTGGAGGATGAATAATTATGCTTTGAGCGTGGAGGAGGACTAATGAAGCTAGGGGGAGCTTGGAGGGTGGAGGAGGACTAATTAAGCTAGGATGTAGCTTGGATGACAAATCTGAGGGTGGAGGAGGACCAACTAAGCTAGGGGGAGCTTGGAGGAAAAAATTGAGGGTGGAGGACTAATTAAGCTAGGGGAAGTTTGGAGGGTGGAGGAGGACTAATTAAGCTAAGGAGGAGTTGGAGGGTGGAGGAGGACTAGTTAAGCTAGAGGGGAGCTTGGTGGGTGGAGGAGGACTAATTAAGCTAGGGGGAAACTTGGAGGGTGGTGGAGGTCTAATTAAGCAAGGGGGGATCTTGGAGGGTGGAGGAGGACTAATTAAGTTTTTTTTTGTTTTTTTTTTGGGGGGGGGGGGAGAGAGAGAGAGAGAGGAGGGTGGAGGAGGACTAGTTAAGCTAGGGGGAGCTTGGAAGGTGGAGGACTAATTAAGAGCTTGGAGGGTGGAGGAGGACTACTTAAGGTAGGGGTGAGATCGGAGGGTGGAGGAGGACTAATTAAGCTCGGGGGAGCTTGGAGGGTGAAGGAGGACTAATTAAGCTAGGGGGTGAGCTTGGAGGGTGGAGGAGGACTAATTAAGCTAGGGGGAGCTTGGAGGGTGGAGAAGTGAAAATAGTGAGATGTGGAGGGAAAAAAAATGGATGGGGTGAGGGGGAAAAAATGGGTGATGGGTGGAGGGGGCACAAATGGTGATGGGTGGAGGGATGGGAGAAAATGGGATTATCCCAATTTTTCCAAAGAAGGCTCTTTGACTACTTGCCTAGTACCTGCTAGATGCCTACTTTGAGGTTTTCCTTCATGATAATTGCCAAAAAATTTTGTTACTTCATCGTGTATCTCATCTTCTTCAAAGACCTCTTCCTCTCGGACAATGATCTCTTCCTCTTGGACTAGCAAATGAATCTCGAAGTCCACTACAGATGGAATTTGTTCTATGTCTATGTTCTCACAAATTTTTCTACTATATGGGGAGACTTGTAAAACAAATAGCCACTCTAGTTCTTTTGAATCCGGCATAAAGACAACCTGCTCACGTGTTCAGGAAGTACAAATGTATCTCTTTCATTTGTCCATAGATTTGTGGATTCTACTTGAAGAAAACCACTCTTATCCCACCTCACTATTGCATTTCTTCTAGAGATGACTACTTTGAACCATTTCACATCAAACGGAAAGTAATCAAACCTCCTGAAGGATAGCTTCAAGATATCTTGGATCACTCCACAATAATCGAGCTGGCCTTCTTGAGCATTGTCATCTCTTGCACTACCTCTACTTTTTTGGAAAAAGTTCACCATCACCCCACTATCAAAAGTAGACTTATTTTTGTTTATTCATGCGATCCAAAAGTAGACTTATTTTTGTTTATTCATGCGATCCAAAAGTCTTGTCCATGAGACCATAGTGCACCATATTTAGAATACTCCCAATCACACCCCTTTGCAAGTTCCTCCTCTTCTTCAAAGATATCTTCACCCGCTGCCTTTGCTTGTGAAACCATTGTATTATGTCGTTGGAAAGGGTGGAAGTGGTCAAAGACTTTTCGGAGGAGGCAAAAAGTGAGTGGAATGATTCTTTCAAAACTGAGCTCTTTCATTTGTGTTTGTCTCCTTGGCAAGCTGATACCTCTCTAACCACTTTTGCATAGGCTCAGAGTTAATGATGAAAAACTTCATTGCCTTCTCTTTGAAAGCTGCATCCATTTTTCTTTGTATCCCTTTACCTTGAGATTCATCAGCCACGAGACAAACATCTTCATCATCGCTCCATAAGCGAGGCATTTCTGGGTCCGACATGCATAGAACTCTGTTATGAATACAAGAGACTCTTGTACAAGAAATCCTTCTGCCATGCTACTCACTGGATGTGCTCTCTGATGAATAAACCCTTTTAATGTCTTCATGAAGCACTCTAAGAACATCAACCACATGAAGCACTCTAAGAACTTCACTCTAAGTATTCTCACAATTCAACTTCATCAACCACATGAACTACTAAATGAAGTTGAATTGTGAGAATACTTGTGGGAAAGTATTTCTCTACCATACAAACAGACTCTATAGCATTGAGTTTTGAATGTGTGCTTATGTCTCTCTCTCTCTCTCTGTCTCTCTGTCTTTTTATCTATGTATCTATCTATCTATCTATCTATCTATCTATATATCTATCTATCTATCTATCTATCTATCTATCTCTATCTCTATCTTTCATCTCTTCCTCTCTCTTTCTCTCTCTCTATTCCTATTTCTAATAAAGAACATAACAATCACTTACATCTATGTGTGTGTGTGTGTATGTCTCTCTAGATTTTTCTCTCTCTCTTTCATCTCTCTCTCTCTCTCATTCTATATTTCTTTCATCCCTCTCTCTCTGTGTCTCTTTCTCTGTCTCTTTCATCTCTCTCTCACTTTCTTAATTTCTCTCTCTTTCATTCATCTCTCTCTTGTTCTCTCTCTCTCTCTCTCTCTCTCTCTCTCTCTCTCTCTCTCTCTCTCTCTCTCTCTTTGTGTGTGTGTGTTTTTCTCCCTCTCTATATCTAGTTCTAATAGAGAACAAAACAATCACTTACATCGATGTAATTCTTTGGATTGATGTCGTCAAAGCCCAATCAACATCATCTCTCATCAAATTGCAAAGAATCGATGCCAAAAAGCTCCTACAAAACCAAAGAAAAGAGAATTTAGAAAAGAAAAAACATAGAAAAAGAGAAAGGATGAAAGTACACCCATCACTTATCAAAATTTGAGATCTAGAGAGAGAGATGTGTATAGAGAGAGATCTGTGTGTGTGCACAATACAATCACAATGCAACTGGATGAGCACAATGTACGCACATGCAAAAACTCGACACTAGCAGTACGCAATTCAAAACAGTAGCAAATGTCGAATTTTTGCTCTCAGGTTCGGTTATGTTAAAAGCACACCATCGATATATATGAGGGTATAGGCATCGGTATAAGCATCGGTATTTCATGTAAATTACTGATGCTCATAGTGGCGCTTATACGAGCACTAATACCGGTGCCTATATCGACGGTCGCAAATTTTGACACATATATCGACACCAATATTCTAATAGTTATACCAATGGTCAAGTTATCGTTGATATGCTTTACGTGGCCTTTCTAGGCATTTCCAATGGTCATACCAACACCGAGGCATGACCATCAGTATGGCTAACATCGATATGCCTCTCATATGTTGTAGTGATAGGTACTCTAGATGATGAAACAACAAAGGATTGTGTATTCATACCTTTTACTTGTGTAGAGGCTATAATCATATGGATTAAAGCGGGGTGATTTTGACGGCAATCACTTGCATAATGATCCTTCACATCCGAGCAATGTTGACAAGGAGGTGTGCCTTCTGGTAGAGAGCATTTGTCCTGCATGTGACCATATTCTCCATAATGATACCATATTGAAGCTCTATTATATCTAGGTAACAAGTTGGACGATTCTCCTCTTTGTCATGCACATTTGAAGTATTAGCATAAAATGAATCAAGAACGTGAGTGTTACCTCTTTGCTAGGCTCCCTTGAGGTAGTAAAAGTCATGCGCCTCATGGCCATCCTTGCCACGAAATTGGCAGCTTACTCTATCAGGGTATGAGTTGGAGTGTCCATTGCTGTTGCATGTAGTACACGAAACCTACCTATGTACACCTTGAGTGGACCGCAACTACTCCACTTGACGATGAAGTTGAGCCACTATATCATCATTGTAATGCATGGGTGGTGACACAAACTTCTCCTTGTTGAGACTTTGTTGCATTTTTATCACTTCTAGTTCCCTCCCAAGTTGCTCAATTGGGTCAGGACTCATCGCATAGTTTTTTTGAATCCCTCCTTCAAAATGCATTCTAGCCTCCTCTATGCAAGAGGAGGCCTCCATAAAGTCATTCAGTGTGGCATTGAGTGTGAGAGATTCCCTAAGATTTTATTGGGAAGACCCGAGAAGAGCCTTCTCTATTCATTTCTTAACTAGGAAGTCTCCTGGAGCATGTGACAAGTGGGAGATAAGTGCTTTAACACGAGTGTGTAATTCATGAAAAGATTCACCTTGTCATAATTTCAAGTTCTCAAGTTGATCTAAAGCTCCCTCTAAAGAGCTTCTTGGCTGGCATGTTTGTGAGAATGAAGTCTTCAATGCTTCCCGAGTTGTGAAGTGCCCATTTGCATACTGGCTATACCATTTATCTACAATTCCTTCTAATGTAGAAGGAAACAGCACCAACATCACATCCTCTTGATGTTGAAGTCCATGACCATGGCATGAGGAGACGAATCTCCTTATGTTATCATTTGCATCTTCATAAGCAGATCCCTTAAAGGTAGCGAATTTAGTTTTTTATCTTGACAGAAGATTGGAGTGGTCCTCCATTAGCACTTGAGCTTCTTCTTAGGTATCTGAAGCAAAATCCAATGTCCTTCTAGGTTTCTCTTTTGAGAGCAAGTTGGAGGCCAATTCAATGGACAAATTCAAAGGTAGAGGAGTGTTACGTTGACTACTGACTTGACTTGATGATGGTTGAGCTGACTTCTTGGAGCTCTCATGTACATGAAGAGGATCTCGATATGCTCTACTATGGGTCATGTACCCTTCCCAAGACTCAAGCACTCAAACAAAACATTACAGAAAAAAACTACTTTTTGCAATATATACATATACACCACCTGATGCATAACATGCAAGGGTCCCACCATGTGTGCCAAATTGTAGAGGAGGCAACCAAGACCATAGTTCCAACACTCCTACTTAAGGGTGGTTCTTCCTTAGGGAAGAATACCATATGACATATCTATGTGTAGGTATACTACTTGACAATTAAGCTTCAGAGATGGAAAAAAATTGCAAGTACACAGATGAGAAAATCCCACTTTCTTTAGACTTAGAAAGACTATAGTAATTCAAAAATAGTCCAAATTAGCATTATAGTGGGCTAACTGACAATGGACTAGTATCCACTCTAAAGGCTAGAACTTGACTAAAAAAATCAACAACAAGAAGTATGTGAAACAATAAGTAATCTCCACAAGAGGAATGCAACAGACTCCAACTATGACACAATAGCCAAAGCATACCCAATCACCCTATAATGCTCTCTTCCACACAATAGAGAATTTTTGAAGCACAAAGTGGCCTCAACACATAGTGGAGAGAGTCCTAATAGAGTGTAGAGGGTGGCCAAGAAGTAGCTATCTAGAGAGTACCCCTAAAATAGAGACCGACAACAATGTTAGATGCTTCCAAATGATGACTGGGGATCAAATGAGTGCCAATACTCTTTTTATATAGGCCCCAAAGGACAAGAGAAGTGGCCTTGCTGAGTCCTTACCTTTACAAACTTACATGCCAAATCCCACAAGTTAGTGGATTAGCTAACTATTTTATGCATTGATAGCAACCCAATTTTTGCCCACTAATTGAAATCTTCTATCGTAGCTAGAACGTGCAATGAGTTTCTTTGTAATAGTTTCCCTTGGAGTAATAATCATGGCCAAAATCTAACGTTGCATTTGAGTCATCATTTGAATCAACAGTATGTGGAGGAATGAAGGCAAGTTATTTGAGGGCCTAAGATAAATTGGAGGGGAGGGAGTGAAGACAAATTTAGGAAAAAGGGAGGAGGTCAAATAAGCTAAGGGGGAGCTTGAAGGACAAATTCTGAGGTTGGAGGAGGTTGAATAAGCTAGGTGGGAGCTTGAAGGACAAATTTTGAGGGTGGAGGATGTCGAATAAGCTATGGGGATCTTGAAAGAGGAATTTTGAGGATGGAGTTCATCGAACTAAGATAGAGTGGAGTTTGAAGGATGAATTTGAGGGTGGAGGAGGTCGAATTTGAAGGGTGGAGTAGGACGAATTAAGCTAGGAGGGAGCTTGGAGGGTGGAGGAGGACTAATTAAGCTAGGAGGGAGCTTGGAGGATGATTTTGGGGTTGGAAGAGGACTAATTAAGCTAGGGGGGGCTTAGAGGGCAGTGATCTTTGGCACATTGTTTGGGTTCTTAGGGCACTCTCGTATAAGGTGCTCCTTTCCACAATCTAGACAAAAACCTTGAATTTTCATCGATTGGGGCTACATAGGTGCAAGTATAGGGCAATCACAAATGAAGTGATCTCCTTGGCATTTGTAGCATGGTCCTCTAGGAGCTGGGGGTCTAATTCTAGGTTGGGGCCTAGAGTGAGGATTTGCATACATGATATTATCATATTTTGGCTCCCAACTAGGTTCACTAGGATTTTCGTAAGGGTAAATCTTGTTATGTTCTCATGACTCCATATAATAGGCCGACATACTATCCATGAGCCGAGTTAAAACTGTGATTGGAGGGTCACTTTTTGAGATCAATGGTGATGTTGGTACTAAGGTTGTGTTCAAATTTTCTTCAGGGGCTGCATACTTCACTAGGATCACATTGGCTAGAGGTGGAGGTTGTTGAACTAAAATTGGTTGAGGCCTTTGTTGAGCTTGATAGGGTGGCTGATACGATTATTGGGGCCTAACATATTGCTATGGTGGGTACTGATTCTAGTATCTCCCCTATTGTGGATATGGTTGTGGATGATTCAGCCTAACCACTTGCTTATTATATGGGCGATCTTATGCAGTGTGGTTAGTATACCTCCTTTCTATGGTGCAGTATTTGCTATTAGGGTTCACTTGGCATTGAGCCATGATTGGGCACACATTAGCCATATGGTCTCCTCCACATGTATAGCATCGTGTCACTAGGGCAAATCTAGGTATATGCTTGCTAGAGATTCCTAACTTCTGAGCTACCTTTTCTGTAAGTCCCTCAATAGATGTAGATGGTTTGGAAGTGAGGCTATTAATGCTATCTAAATCTTTATAGATTTTTGAAAGCTCCAATTCATCACCCAGATTATCCTCAATGTCTATGCACATGTATACACATTGCTCTATGGTTCTCGATTCCTTTAGATACATGTAGGACTGCAATTTAGCACTCAATAATCCATTTAGGAACAATGCCACTTGTTTGGTTGGTGTGGGTAACTCTGGCATATGGAATCTCTCTAGGTATTGTCAAAATCTTCTTCTTGCTAGTCTAACTATTTCTTGGGGTGTCTGCTTGAAGCTATGTGTTGAAGATACAACATATATTTCTTGGATCCACTCTATTTTCATCATCATTTGTACCTTTTTCTACCTTTCATTCCGTTAATAAAGCACTCTTGTATAGGTGTGTGTGAGTGCCACACTAGAGAATAAGTGGGATTCATTCTCCTTTCAGTTTAGAAATCCCACATAGCATGCTTTTTTGCCATTTTGTATATAAAGAGGTCTCCACCTCTTCTTTTGGGAGAGCTTTTCTAGAAGTAATGAGATAATGCTAGTTTGTAGTTAGACTCTTGCTCTCTTGTCGTCATGATGTGCATGCGTGCTTGTTCTCTTCTTGTCTAACGCTTGTGACACGTTGATGTATGATTACATCGCTATTATGCTTGTGATTACAATTATGTGCATCATTCGTGATGCTTATGTTGTGTCTTCTCATTAATAACGTTGTTAATCATACATTGACGAAGCACCATTACGTTTGCTGAGTGCTTCTACGCAAACATTTGGGTCTCATGAGATGCTTCCCGGATTGACAAGTATGAGTTGTGATGCTACAACGTCAACAACTTTTGGCGCCGTTGTTGGGGAGCGTTCTCTTGTCACTTACGTGATGGTTTATGGCATGAAAGAGACGTGTACACAAGCTTTTCGTGACGATTTTTGAGTTTTTCATTTCATTACGCTCTTGTGAGCATTTGCGGCTTGCAAGATTCACAATAACTTGTTGAGATGAGCCATTTTTGGTATGATTAGAATCCCATTTTTGGGAGATTTATCTACCATGTGTGATGATTCTTCAAGTTTACGAGTAGAATGGAGTAGTTGTAGAAAATATTTATTTTATTATGACAATTTTTTCTATTAACCTTGTTGTTTATTTTTCACTAATCATGCGTAACTAATTTTGTTTTGGGGTTCTTCTACAAATATCAAGGGAGTTTTGGCTCATCAACTTCATCAACAAACTACTAGAGATGGAAACAAGCTGGATGACTTTACAAAACTCAAAAAACAAAAAAGGAAGGTATATTGCTTATTTTCTCATGTCACTTTTAGCACTCTTTCAAGCGGAATCACATGGGTAGAAAGTAATACAAGGCGTGGAAGAGAATGAGCTTTTGTTTTTGAGATAGTAATACAAGGAATGAGAAAGTGTTTGAAATCTTGGTTTGAATGGAATAGTATGAAGGTTCTTAGCTCTTGCGAGAGAGAAAACTAAGGATATGTCGATCGTAGGCCAAAAGCCTTCCTAGAAAAGAGAAGGCATCTGCTTTCGAGGGTGCAGAATTTGATATGCTTAGGCTCAGGGGGTATAGGATTAATGAAAGTCTAAGATTTCTTCAGGAAGAGCTTCCTCGATTCATCTAAATATTAGCCACGGGCACAACATCTTACCTTGGAGACACGCCTCCTGCTCATTCGTTCAGAGATTAGGAAACACAGAAATTATCTGGCCATTAACCTGATGGTTGTTGATCGTGAGGCAATTCGACAGGATGAGATTGTACAGTGCACTACACATGATGCCTAAGTGCCATTTTTTATTAATGTACCTAGGAGGAACATATGCCTATAGCATGGAATTGCAGAACATGGAGAAAACATAAAGCTTGCAGGCTTTGTGATTTGCATGCGCATGCTTTTGCTCGTTATTTTTGGAGGCCTGGCTGGACTTGAGGAACTTGGAATAGAACAAAAACTTGAAGGAAATCTAAATTAAGAAAAGATTGGAGCGAAGGATGCATGTAATTAGCTGTCATGGGGATTTCGATCATCATAATATTACCATTAGCATCATCGTGAGGATAAATGAAGTATGGTCTGTTCTGGTTGTAGTGGGTTGAGGAACACATAGAAATCTGCAAAGAAGCAAATCTATAAGGCTTCATATTGGTGAGATCTATCCATGAGCATAGATCAGAGAACTTCGTAGATAATATGCGCTGCAAAAGTTTGATGAAGGAAATCTTAAGCTATGTTTAGAAATGGATTTGGATATGCACGCAAGCTTAGAATGCTAGCCATAAAAATCAGTAATCAGTGAGGGGAGAGTTCATCAGAGTCAGGGAGTTATGCATAGAGAGTAACATCGATGATTGCCATATGTTCTTGACGAGACAACACCATCCAACACATGGATGATCTCTATTTCTGGCTAGTCTCTCTGACATCGGGCTTATCGGCTTTATGTGACCTCCTGTATCTGCAAACATAATGCTAAGGAAGCTGAGGATTGGGCACTACTTACATGCAAGCTACGAACAAAGAAATCGCTAGAGGAAGTGCAGCAGGAACTGTTTACTGGATATGAGCAAATGCTAGAGGAAGTGCAGCAGGAACTGTTTACTGGATATGAGCAACAAACCCTTGCGAAGGTAAAATAATACCTCATAGACACTATTCCAAAAGTCTGTGAGCAGGGGCATAGGTTGGTAAGTGTTGGTGGACATTCCTGTAGAACCAGGGGTTCCACTCTACCTCCTAAATAGATTCTGAATTTTTAGGGCCCTCGCATAGTTGCTCGATGGCGGAGTTGGGCCTAGAGGATGCATTAGAGGAGAATAGCAATGCACTTTTGGATCAGGCATGGGTACTTGGTTGCAAGAATATAGTTTGAATGGTCCATTGGTTGTTTATGGAGCAATAGCTTAAAAGTAGACACAGTAACTACTTTGTAACTCTCACCATTTTTGTGCTTCGGGGAGTTATGTGTCTGAGAAATATGTCACAAAGGGGGGTGAAGCAGGAAATATGGGTCAAGGAAGGGAAAGTGAGCGCCAAAGAGAAGTTTAAACTTGTCTCTGAGAGCCATCAAATTGAAGGAAACGTCAAAGTTATCTCAGCTTCAACCTTCCCTCCACTTTTGAGCAGTATTTGTGGTCTAATCTGAAGAATCTTTCTTTGGAGAATAGGTAAGATTGGAAAGGAAAACCTCACTGAGCACATCAAGGTAATAATGAAGGATAGATATAGCGTTTGAAAATCCCTCTCAGGCACCTAGATAACAGCACATAGGCTCACTCACAAGGATGTCTTCGCTGGAGTGGCCAAATAATCACTGGGAGGAATGATCAGTCCGAAGCGTCCAGCAAGTGCGCTGAGGAACTCAGAATCAGTAAGATGAAAAGGTTGGAAAATTGAAGTTCATTTTTGGGGCTTCATTAAAAGAGATGGATTGTATATGACTGCTAACAAATAGAATGTACAAAAGGAATTTGTGGGGAGGAGGAAGTAAAGGAATTTACTGCAAAATTTTCCACGTATGGTTCAGTCCGCAAACTTCATATATTGTTTAAACTAGCAAATCAGGTCTCTTCGGAGTCCTAAGAAAAGGAAAATGTGCATACCATTTTAGTTAGCGGCTAAATACTAGAAACTACAAATCTGTGTGAAACCCTGAGAGCGGGATGCCTTGGAATCTTGTAGCTTAATTCATTATTTTTTTTGGGACCTCATCGGATTACTCTTCTGTTGTGACAGAATCAAGGCCTTTAATCAAGCGTGGTTGCGAGAAGAGCAACGAGGGACTAGCCGATTCTTTTGGCAAATTTGCATATTGGAGCGTCTGAATTTTTGGCTGTTATTATGTGAATGCGGATTTTGTGGCAGTCAGCACCTGCAGAGATCTAGAAATTGCCGCATGGAGGCAATTTGACGGAAGTTTTCACCGCTTGCATTTAAATGATACTTAAATTAGAATACCGATAAATGGCTATCCGACAAAACGATTGAGCACTGGGTTGGTGCCTATGAATGTGCAAGGGAAGAGGGGCATGATAATTGACTTATGCACCAAACTGTTTGAATGTGGTTATCATTTTGTGTTTTTGGTATTCATTCTGCATCTAATAAGAAAATGAAAATACCGTTAAAATGACGCAAGGGAATATGGAAGGCAATAATTCTTTTTTACTCGCCAGAGACTTGAAGGGTTAAAAATTTGAGAATTTTTATGAGTGAGAGTTGTCGTGGGAATAGGCCTCGATTTTCACTTTTTTGAAGTAGTTTTTAATATATAAATGCATGTTGTTTCATAGTGACACAGATCGATTAACAACCCACTCATATATCTCGGCAATAAAATATGTGATATGCTCTTTAAGAGTCTGATGTGTTTTTTCTGACCTTCGCGTTTGTGGGAAACCTTAGTGAATTTATGTAAATTCTTTTGAAAATGTGAATTGATAATGGTCAACATTGGATTCAATTATGTGCATAATGTAATATTGTTTTGATTTTGAACATATTGGAAGGTCCTATGAATGTTCGAGATCGGTATGTAAGCATATTTCATCCCCTAACCTATTGATTGGACCTCAACTCATTATCAATTGCTCAATCTTCATTGAGTAATGATATTTTCATATTGCGAGATCTATCATATGTCTCAAGAAGAGAAGCTTGCTCTTTCAAAAACTGATCATTTACGAAGTTTGCAACATCATCAAGATCAAAGTTGGCATGCATAAGATCCATCGTGGATTCCTACATGAATCTCCAATATATTTTTTGCATATTCAAAACTTGTTAAATTGCTCGCATGAGAAAGAGGTTTTTCGCTTGTACGTTTGATCTCTAAGAAAAATGCCGTTTCATATGATATATGATGCATGTGATACATGTATAGCTTAAAAATTCTTTCTTTCACAAATTTGCTTCCCGAGAGTATGAATATATGTATGATAAGAAAAAAAAACTCTTTTTGATTCTTGTTAGGAGAACCCCATTAGAACTTATTTACACATCTTAGAAAACATTCAAAAAACACACACAAAACCTCAAACAAATTCTAAAAACTCCTAAAATACCAAATTAAAAACACACAAAAAACCAAAAATTATTTCAACAAAACATGGAAAAGAAAAAAGGCAAAAGAAAGAAGGAAGGGGGAAAAGGTTGCACAAAAGAAGGAAGAAAAAGATGAAATGCATGCATTAATCACACATGATCAAGGTGAAACAAATATAGAAAATTTGCAAGGGGTAGAGGAAATTGGTGGAATTTCAAAAGGGGTGGGTTCCATACTTGCGACCAAGGAACATAGCAACACTTTTGTAAATGTAGTCATTGGTCATGACCATAGAAATATGAGTGCTTACATTAACCCTAATTGTGACTGGAATTTAATTCATATTGATTTAGTGACAATTATTTTGGATAACATTCAACTAACCACTCATTCCTCTATCCTCATGAATGGTGAAACTTATGATTGCATGGGTCACGTTATGTTGCCTATTGTGGTGAATGCTATGGAATTTTCGGAAACATTTTTTGTTATGGAAGGAATAGATCAAAGGTTTTTTGAACATCAAGGGTTTGCAGCATCTTGTCCATCTATTATGTCCATCCCCACTAGTGAGTCTTTTGGAAATCCTGATGATTATCCTCATTGTATGGATTGTGGACATAATCATCTATTCAAAGATTGTACTTTTAATCCACAAAATAGTCTTTCCACTCATGCTTTTCCATCTAACCTTTCTTTGAGTAAGTCGCAGGAAACCTTGACGAGCATTTGGAGAATGCCTCATCATCGCCTCACCCTTGAGCACTTTGCTCAAAATCCATCCATTTTTGCACCATTGTTTTTTTGTATGCATTTTTTAGAGTATTCATAAGATAGGGTCACATTACAAGACCGTGCATAGACACTTTTTTGTTTTCCACCCATGCACCCTTAGTCCCCACTCATGCATATGGACTAAGAAGAGATGAATTAAGTTCATCTATTTGTATCTATCTTCTACATTTTATGCTCATACATCATCCATCCATTATTATTAAAAAAAAAAGAGAGAGAGAGAGAGGCATTCTAGCATATTCATTCCCATCTATATGAGGCAAAAGAACCAAGTTAAAGCACTCGACTCCAAACAAAAAGCAAGATGAAGAAAAGCAACAAAGCAAAGCACTCCAATGGTGCAAGGACCATGCAAATCAAAAGGAACTCCTACACACTCTTCCACAAAAGCTCCATACTTGCAAAAGCTTTGTCGAGGACGACAAAGTGAAGGAGGGGGGGAGTGTTGAAGATACAACATATATTTCTTGGATCCACTCTATTTTCATCATCATTTGTACCTTTTTCTACCTTTCATTCCGTTAATAAAGCACTCTTGTATAGGTGTGTGTGAGTGCCACACTAGAGAATAAGTGGGATTCATTCTCCTTTCAGTTTAGAAATCCCACATAGCATGCTTTTTTGCCATTTTGTATATAAAGAGGTCTCCACCTCTTCTTTTGGGAGAGCTTTTCTAGAAGTAATGAGATAATTCTAGTTTGTAGTTAGACTCTTGCTCTCTTGTCATCATGATGTGCATGCGTGCTTGTTCTCTTCTTGTCTAACGCTTATGACACGTTGATGTATGATTACATCGCTATTATGCTTGTGATTACGATTATGTGCATTATTCGTGATGCTTATGTTGTGTCTTCTCGTTAATAACATTGTTAATCATACATTGACGAAGCGCCATTACGTCTGCTGAGTGCTACGCAAACATTTGGGTCTCATGAGATGCTTCCCAGATTGACAAGTATGAGTTGTGATGCTACAACGTCAACACTATGTATCAGTGATGAGGTATTGTGTCTGATGAATGTTTCTAGCAACTGGTCTATATTCCTAAATTGACCTTGGTGTAGTAGTTGAAACCACATTAAGTCCATGTTCTTGAGAGAGACCAAAGGCATTGTATTGAGTGAACATGTCCTTGACTTGTTCAGCTATCAAAGCTTGTCTAAACTCTGCTCCATGATCATATGGATCTCTAGTGCCATCGAAGTAATTCTTCATGGATTTGACCAATTGGGTAGGCCTCAAGTTTCTAGGGTGTTCTCTAGGCCTAGGAAAGGGAAAATCATCCATGCCTCTTTCATGTCTCAAATTTTTGTGCCTCTCTTGATCTGTTCTTTCTACATCTAATCTTGATCGCTCTCTTCCTAAGGGGTTTCCAAAGCTCACTTTAGGTCTCTCTCTAGCTCTTTCCCTTTGGGTTTCATAAGTCTAGGATGATCCTACTCCTTGGTGGCCATGGGAAACATTAGATCTTGGAGGAGGGAAAATCGATTCGCCCTTCGAAGTGTATCCATGCCTACCATGCTTTGTTACCAAGAACATTTTCCCAAACATGTTATCTAGATAGAGACCTTTGTTTGGTATCTCTAGATCTTTGAACTCATAGATGGTGACTCCACCTATTTTGCTAAGTTGATTTTTCATGAATCTCCAAAAAGTTTCTTCTTTTTCTCTATTCAAGAATAGTTATATACTGTTGTTGTCTTGGGGAACCCACTCAGGAGTAATGACTCTGGTCAAGATAGACTTGCCTTGAGAAGTCCTAGGTTCTCGTCCTAGGTCCCCTTGCTCTAGGTCTCCTATCTCATTCTAAGGAATGACATTTTTGAACTCATATGTCTTGTCTGATAAGTTGGTAACCACGTACATGGTTCCTTGTTTATCAATATATGAACCCTCTTCAAATTTAACTATTGGGTGTTCAAGTTTAAAGGGTTGATCGGGATTTTTGAGTTGGACAACTGATCGCCATAGACCATCCTCATAGGTGCATGCACCTAATGGGTTGGTCCCAATATATTCCAACTGCTTCTTATAGAGACCTTCTAGTGTTGTAGATAGGTTGTGCTTGCACTACCTATTGGTCGTTCCATGTTAAAGGACATCCCTAAATCACTCATTTTTGAATTGAGTATGTAGGGATAGTCACTAAGCTATTGGGCCAGTGACCTAGCTATATGGTTGACACTAGCCTCAGATGATATAATACTTTGTTGATCTCTTCATAGGCATCTAGTTGATCTAAGGTTCATATGCCCAACAAATTAGCCCAATGACCCTTGTACAACCACGTTGTTGATTCCTTGATATCGATCACATGTTCCTTTTAATTTCTTTAGTATGTATTTCATTATTTTAAAACGTGCATCATAAGGAGCACTTAGGTTTGTCGTACTTGATGTTCTTAATCCATCATATAAAATTTTTGCCCTTAAGTTGTCCCTTGATTACAATTAACCTTTTCTTAAACTTGAGAATTTAAAGGCTCTTAGAACTTGAGTGTTCCTATTGTGCCCCTAATCGATCAGAACCACTATTCGCACTAAGCCTAAGCTAGGAATTGACTGAGGGGGTTGAGAGATCTTCCAACCTCAAGTTGCTTCTCCTTGTTTGCACTCGTATGCACAAAACACGTGTCCCCAAGTTTGCACGCACTAGCACCTTGCTTTGGCACCCTTGATTGACTCTCGGTGCACTTGTAAAATTTCCAAGTTTAACTCAATCCTTAACTTTAATTGGCAGAAAATTTGATTCAAACATTTTTAAAGAAACCTTTTTCCCCCTTTGTATCGCTAAGAAAATCTCTAGAGCTCCCTTTGTTTCTTAATCTCTACAGCTCAAAAAACGGATTTTGTATGAAAAAGTTATGTCAGATCAGGGTTCTGGGGTTTCAAACAAGCAAACAAGATCTCTTAGGATATTAGTGTACTTTTCTAAGGCCTCCATTATTGTGTAGGTAAAAGACCTTAAAAAATAACCATTTTTAAACCAAATTTTCAAAAAATTAACACCTTAACTTTTGTCAAAAATGTCTGTCTATTGCGATAAACCGGTGTCTATCATAATAGACTTGTTTGTCGTGATAGATGGGTGTCTATTGCCATAGATGGTCTCTATCATGCATGGTTGTCTGTCACAATAGAAGGTGTTTACCATGATAGACAGTGTGTGTCATGATAGATGGTGTTTGTCACGATAGAGGATATCTATCATCTATCATGGATTTTGGTCTATCGTGATAGATGGGTGTCTATCATGATAGATGGGTGTCTATCGTGATAGACGATGTCTATCGTCAATCGTCTGTCATCTATCGTCTGTCGTGGATTTTGGTCTGTTGCGATAGATGATGTCTATCTCAGTAGATGGTGTCTATCATGATAGATGGGTGCCTATCGTGGTTTTGGTATGTCACGATAGACGGGTGTCTATCATGATAGACAGTTTCTATCGTCTATCATCTGTCATCTATCATAGATTTTGGCCTGTCATCATAGATGGTCTCAGTCGCGATAGACGGTGTCTGTCATGATAAATGATGTCTATCGTGATAGACGGGTCTCTATCATGGTTTTGGTTTGTCATGATAGATGGGTGTCTATCATGATAGATGGTATCTATCGTCTATCATCTGTCATGGATTTTGGTATAGACATGGTTTTGGTCTATCGTGATAGACGAAAAAAAAGGCAAATTTTTGTGATGTTTCTAGTGATTTGGTATGCTCTAGTGGTCTGGTTTATCATGCCATTCATGAAATAAGGAAACACAAATTTTCTCTATTTATCTTGACAGATAGAGGTCTTCATCCTGGGACCTATGCAAAGGCCTGTTGTACCTGTGGAAGCTACTAGAGATGATGGTATGGTTGAAACCTACAAGAAATGCTAAAAAACACACGAAAATAGAATGCACAATATCTCTCTCTCACAAGTGGAATGAGGGGAATGAGGTGGGGAAGGGAATATGACCAAAAAGCTGAAAATTTCAGCGAAGATGGAGATGGCGGTGGGAGATGGTGATGATGATGATGATGAAAAAGGTAAGAAAAATAATGAAAAGTAAGGAAATTACCTATGACTCCAATGTCACAACTCTACATCTTACCATCACACTCTCGTCCTCGAAGCTCTCTCCCCATCAATGATGCCAAATTTGGTGTCACTCCAGCACAATGGTGAGTACCGACATGAGGAGATCCACCTCATAAATGTCAATCCATGGAGATGTGAGAACTGGTATGACGACCATGAGCAAGTGAAGGCACAAGTGCATGAGTGAGAAGCACACTAACATCCACACACATGCACACACACGTGCGCACAAGGCAACGACAAAGAGAGGAACAATGGAATGCTTTTAATTATCAAAGATTTCTTGGACTAAATGGTGACGTTATTTCTCTTCATTCTTATAGTCCAAGTAGGCTGATCTTCAATAGTTTCTTGTCCTTCCAATTGTATTTGTTATGTTTGGCTTCTTTTTTGTTTCCTTAAGGAATCTAGGGTGGAGTTTCTTATGTATTGGACGAACTTGTTGGTGATCTCTCAAGAGAAGTGGTTTATGCTCTACCTTTAGCAAAGTTGGGTGGGGATAAAACTTTTGACCCCGCATCACCTTTCATCTTTTTCCTTAATTCTTCACCATTCCTTATAAAATTATGATTGTAACTTCAAGTGACCGATTTTCATGATCAAAGAATGTGGGAGCAATGGAAACATCTCATTGAAGATCGAAATATATGACTTTGGTAAGTGAATGTGTCCCGTGAAGAAATTTCTTACAAAATCATTTTATGTGAGTACTCTCTATTTGATTCCATTGTTTGTTTCTTGCTTAGGGTTGTGGCATTGCATGTATGACTTTCTTAGGTAGCAATTTATAACGATGTTGTGCAAAGAAGCCAAAACGTTGTGGACAGTGGAGTTTTCATTGTTGATTCCTAAATATATTGTTGGCTTTAAAAGTTAACCTCTTCTTTCATGCCATGGTCACTCTCTTTGAGAAACAAGTTGTTGATATGTATCTGATTTGTTGATGGAACACTTCCTTAAATGTTTTAGGAGCTTGTGCAATTGAAGAAAGGAGATGGAGAGAGAGAGAGAGTAGTAGACACAGGATGTATGATGGGAATCCTCAAAACCCTCATGCAATGACATTATGTATACCTATATAAATGTGATTAGGGGTCTAGCCACAGATCATACCACTACCAATTGTATCTACAATGTAATGTTGCAAGCTTGATCCTTGGCCACCCACTAGGTAAGCACTAATTTTCACAATCAACCTTATCTAAATTGCTTAATTCAGCTGCAACCAAGAGGAGTGCCATCCTATCCCCAAGGATCATTCCAGAATTATCATTATCTTCATGCATTGAATTAGGAAACCCCAATCCATTTCAACCCCATATTGACTCCTTTGCAATATGCGAAACTCTTACCTAAGCCTCAATATCTGCTAATTAATGAAAAATTTCAATCTCCACCACATTCATATGGCCAACCACCTCTAAACTCACTAGTGCAACAATAGTGGGGTCAACCACAACCTCATGCCCAATGACCAAATTTCCCTAATTGCTTCTTTAAGAACGAGATAAATGAGGATTTTGGAAATAGTGATGGCCCACATAATGTGAACCAAGAATATTGAAGACCCCCTCAATGTACCCCTTTTTTTAAGGAAAAGCACATTCCGGATAACTATGAGCATGCTTCGGAGTTTGATAAATGGCAATGCCAACAACCAACTCCTGGCACCAATATAGTCAAATTGACTTTTTTGGAACGAAGATTTCTATAGTCCAAACATAATCCCACCAACCTTTTAAAGAGCTACATGAGCTTATAAACTCCACCATACATGGGTAGGAACAATGTAGAGGAAAGCCTCGGCACACAATGTGACACTCATTGAAGTAGGTTTTGTTGATCATGGAGTACATCTTGTTATAGTATGGTATAAGAATTACCTCATTAACATCACTATGCTAAAGATTTGTTATCAATTAGGTTAGAAAAATGTCTAATATTGCCCTTTCTTCATTAGAATGGCCGATAAGTCCCTCGAGCAACCATGGGCATAATTGAAGATGTACCAATTACTATGCAAAGGGCCACTTTCAATGATATTTGTAGTATTGACTTGAGAAGAAGTTGATTATCATTTACATATCCTGTAACCATGGAATTGCGAATTGTTTATATTTAAACCAAGGCATGGCAAAATATGTGATCATGTTTGAGGGAACCAATAAGTGCAACTATTGTAATGCCCTTCAGCTTGCTAAAGCAATGCACCTCATTGATGGTCTAATAGATGAAAGGCTTTTCTAAAGACCAACCAGGATCTATTACCAATTTGCATTACCAATCTTAAGAGCTGCCATGGCAAACTGTTATCAATGAGGATGAAATGGAAATATGCATTTTCGGAATGGAGACCAATCCCATATTGACAAAAATATGTGTTAGATTACTTGAGCGCTTCAAGACCTACCTAATCTCCCTACTTACAAAATTCAAGGATGTGTTTGCCTAGGATTACACAAATATGCAAGGGCTAGACCCTTGGTTTTACCAGCATGAAATCCTACTCAATCCAAAAGTTATTCTAGTGTTATAAAAATGATACTAAATGAGCCCGAGCTATGCTTGACTAATGACTAAGGAGACATATAAGCTCTTAAAATTCATATCTACTTAGGGTTGAGTTTGTTTTGAGGGGGAGAGTCAGAACATTTATAGATGGGTCCGGAACATCGTTCACTTTTTGTAAACTAATAAGCATTTGCCACATGGAATGCTCTTAAAAAATATGTGGTGCCATCGGGTTGTGTGACTCGACACTTAGTACCTACTTCACTTCTAGGAAAGAAGGCCGACCCCACACTTCATTGAAAAATCTCGATCAAGACCTTGAAGCTCATTGAAAAGCATGGAATCCCACCTTCAATGATGAGTCAAAAGGAGCTTTAGAGACATTTATATGGACGCTCTAGGAGGAAGGAAAGTAATAAAGAACCTCCCTAGAGTCACATCATTGGGTTGCACTATACTCAGTTCACTAGCTATTACAACGATGACCCTAATGCACATATTCAAATGTTTAGAAATTATTATAGAACCTTGAATGGAAATAAAGATCCAACATACAAGTGCATAGTTTTCTAGGCTACATTGATAGAAGAAGTAAAATGGTTTTTTCAGGGATTATGAAGTACAAAAAGAGAGTTTTTTAATTAGTTTAGCCGAATTAAGACCAATTTACAATTACATTCTACATGATATTAGCCAATATCCTCATCAGCATGTGTCGAGTTGCACCATAAAGTTTAAAATCACATATAGGCAAGTCCCAATTGATGTTTGATCCCCTCTTGATGTGATGTCATGCAGATTTATCACTGGCATTTTTTCTAGATTACATGATATTATGTTCATTTATGGCATAGGGGAAATTACTTCGGATGATGTTATACCCATTGCATTAAAGTTATAAAGTAAGTTGGGACCAACTTCTACTAAGGGCGTAACTAGTGAATTAACTAAATATCTAGATCCCTTAGAAAGTAAACTGAGTATTGTACGAATGGAACCTACAGAGCCTCTTCGAGAGATATATTGTAATTATTTCCAAAATGTTGGCACATAGCGGTCTCCTATGTCTTGAACTACATGCATTGTGTTGTTTGTGATGCCACATATCATACCACAACCATTTGTATCTATAATGTAAGGTTGCAAGCTTGATCCTTGGCTACCCAACATGTAACCACTAACATTTACAATCAGCCCTATCCAAATTGCTTAGTTCAACTACAACCAAGAGAAGTTCCATCCTATTCCCAATATAACTACAGTAATGGTTGCACCTAAGTCAATCAAGCCCTTTATAGTCCTCTCATTCTCGCCATGTCATACTTCTAAGGTCAGTATAGGACATTTGTTGACTATTCCATGATGCTTAACAATTGTTATTTGGCACATAGCCATGTGATATCTCAATGCTCCATAAACATCTTGCCTAGGTTGATCTCTACCATGTCCTCTCATTTTCATATGTGGAATGCATTCTAGGGCTTCTGCTTGAGCCTCTTGTCTAATTTGTCTTTCTTCTTATTTGCATTTCTTGGCTGTGTTGAGGTGACTCAACATTTCTTCTATTAGGGGTTCTTGATATAATTTCACTCTGCATCCACTGATGTGACTGGGTAGTACATCACCCTCTAGAGTGACTAAGTGGACAGCTCCACTGGTGGATATTCTGTTGATTATCATGGGGTCCATAGCCATGCTTTTCTAGTTTTTTGGCATGCTGCTTCAATGTATACACTAAAACTAAGTCTCCAACCTTCAAGCCCTTATCTTTTACATGTGTGTGAAAGTAAGCTTTTTGTCTCTTCTTGGCTGCATAGATCCCAACAATTTCTCTCAATCAAGTTTCACCCAGTCGCTCTAAGTCAAAAATTTTAGAAGAAAATTCATGACTTGTCCATTGATGCTCTTGTGCCACTTTTAAAGTATATATCAAGAAGTCTAATTGAAATATTGCATTCTAACCAAACAATATATGAAAGGGTGTGGTGTTGAGTATTGTTTTATAGGCCACTCTAAAAGCCCAAACAACATAATGTAGTTGTTTGTCCCAATGCGAGAGTTTATTGTTCATTAACTTGGTTAGAATAGTGCAAAGGATCTTATTCGTGCTTTTCACTTATCCATTTGCTTGTGGGTGGTATGGGGCTGGCTTCTTATGGATGACCATGAATTTGTGTAATAAGTATTCAATGAATTCATTCAAGCAATGGGTACCACGGTCATTGACCAATTCTATTGGCAAACCATATCTCGCAAACAGGTTTTCGAACAGAAACTTAGTTGTATTTCACGCGTCATTATTCTTAGTGGCTTTTACTTCTACCCATTCGGTTAGATAATTTGTTGCAACAATTATATACTTAGCATGTGAACTCTTAGTTGGGGGATTAATAGGACCAACAAAATCTATGCCCCACTTGGAGAATGCACGTCCTCCCATTATGGGTCTCAGTGGCATCTTGTCCTTACGTATCGAATACTGAGTTTGCTTACAAATGACACACCAATTCACATAGGTATGAGCATCCATGTGGAGGGTTGGCCACCAAAGTCCTGTAAATAGTATAGCTTTGATCACCTGTTTTGTTCCAAAATGTGCACCTGCTACACCTTGGTGGGCATTTTCCACGATCTTGAGATATTCACTTTCATGGACACATAGCCTAAGATATCCATCTCTATTTGGGTTCAAGAACACATAGCTACGTACAATCTGCAAACTTCTACAAATTCAACTTCAGTAGTGATCTTCACACACAGAGGAAAATACTTGCAAACAAACTTCAACTTCATCACTTTTGTGTTGCGATAAAGTACTGTTTTACACCAAATTTACTCATGTAGACATGATTTCCACACTTGCAGTGAATAGAGAGTACGAAATATATTGATTTAAGTTTTCAACATGACAGAATTACAAGATAGATAATGGCAACACTTCTCAAAATTGATGAGATTGGAAGGCCTGAACTGCGCACACCATGCTCATTCATGTGAACAGAGTCTTTTTGACTGTATCTAGGCTCTTTGTCTTCTCACTTCTCTCGATCTTCTTGAAAGATGCTTCTTCTTCCCTTTTGATGTTCGTGCAACCCAAAATAATGACCAAAAATCATGCGATATGAAAGACAAACTAATTAGTAATTGTTTATTGAAAATTTGAGTGAGCAAAACATGGACTCACCACAATTCCAACTCAGCAACTTCAACATCCGACTCAGCACTTCTTTTTGCATTTTCCCTCCTGTCAACACCTAACATTGCCCGGTGGAAGATTTTTCCTAAAAGTCAGACCTGAATTCACAATCCCTTGATCGTAGACCACAATACCAAGCTCTCTCTATCATCTTTATGCTGAACTTGCTCTGTAGATTCCTGAACTTGATCTTCAACCTGCATGTCATCATGCTCTTCCATATTCTTTAAGGCAAAATTTTCCTGCTTCTGAACTAAAACATCCAATTCTATATCCACATTATACTGAACAATTTGTTCTTTCCGCTCTACCACGTGTTGCAATAATACCTGCTTCTCGGCTTCATGTTGTTCAATCATCTTCATCAACTGACTCTCCTGCACCAATATAAAACCATCTTTAATCTGATCACGAGGATAACTAATCAGTGGTCGTAATCTCTCTTTTATTCCTATCGACAGGTCCTGCATAAACCTCTGCATCTGCTGCTTTATGACCATCATATCCATCTCTGTCATTAGCATGTCACCCATCTCTAGCTCCCCATTTTCTATCATATGCTTTTCCAAGACCAATAAAGGTTTAATTCTCAATCTCAGCACTTCATTATCTACCTGTAATGTTATATTCAATTCAGCTAATTTGTTGATTTTTGTTTCTACCATATGTTTCATCCCCTCTATCCAATTATCGAATTCTTGAAGAGACTTCTTCACCTTCAATACTTCTACTACTTGCTGCTAATGAAGAGAAGACAATACCTCTTCCTGTTGTTGTATTGTCTTTTGTAACTCCTCATGTTAAAGTCTAAACTTGAGCTTTGAGTAATTGATATTCCTCAGAGTTTAAGACATTAGTAAGTAATTGCTGCTCTTTTAACAAACTAGATGGCTTTAATATAAATTTACACACTGCTTCTAACTTCTTCTCCATTTCAGTGACCCCTATACTTGGTTCAACATTGACTTGAGACACCTGTGGAGCCGAACTTTTGTCCACCATAGTTTGTAATATAGGTTCCAACCTATGCTTCTTTGAAAACTTGAAACTTCGACCCACCACTTTTGGCTGTTCTATCTCTTCTGCTACGTTAAACGTTTTTTCATTAAAACTTACCCCCTTAGAAGATTTGCTCTATAATGTTTGAACTATCGATTCGACTTCCTCCTGCTTATAACCAGCTTTTAATAAGTCATTGTATGTGTCATCCAATTGATCTTTCTCCTTCATACCACCCTGCTCCTGCTTCTGATTCCTTAAAGAATACATCTGCTGATCCTGTGACTTAGGCCAACCCACCTCATTTCTCTCGACCTGCTGCACAAATTGGAAAATTTCTACAAAATAGGCTGCCAACCTACTATTGGTTTGCATTTTGCATTTATCTAAAGCAAATACCTCATTGTACATCCTTTTGAATATATAATGACTCTAGCTTATAGTCCCCCCTTTTTTTGCCCAATTTAACGTTGCATAATTATCTTTGGACATGTATTCATACTTGACGATGAAGCATAGATGCTCAAGGTACCACTTCAGTTGCTCTCTTTGAGTATAGGATATATTCTTTAACATATAATATTGTCTTCCCCCCTCCCTGGGACCAAAATCCTTCTTCATTTCTTCTTTTGTACACTTAGGCACCACCTATTCTTTTAATAAAGGTACTTTAAAGACCTCCACAATCGGTTAAGGAGAAAAATTCACTTAAGGAGACAAATGTCCCTTGCTCTTCCTAATGATATCTAGCTGACTCCAGCTCGACCATGGTAACAATACAAACTCAAACACGGAAATGCATTGTAACCAGATATTATGCATAGTGCACTTACATCAATTTCTATCTTGAAATCGGCAAAAGGCTCCATCAATGACTGCAACAACTTACTGGCCAATGTCGGAGTTTGCACCTCATTCTCTTCCTCTTGGAGCAAGCTATCACTCTCTTCAATAGAAGATTCTTCTTTGCAAATGACCACCTCCCTTCTACGAGCTCGACTCCTTATGTTTGTTGTGTGTCCGGTCGGAGTCACAGAGGCTAAACTTATTGTCTTCCTTTGGTGCATAAACCTCCATGTTTGAAACGCATGATTGAGCTATACCAATCCGAAGCTAGAATCCAAAAATCATATGATGTTATAATTCATGCAAAACACCTTTCCATAATGCATAATTTTGAGTGAAACGTCCAGCCAATTATTTAAATTTTTCCCCCGATTCCATGCTACAAATCAAAATATTTTTATACTTTTCTTCTGCCATGAACAAATGTCGGACACCCAATACTTGAATAGAGCACCGATTACACGTATAGACATCAACCCAACAATTTCTGAGTGACAAAATTCTGACTGAGGAAATTCGAAACCAGCAGAATCCGACTAACCAAGTTCCGACACACCAACATCCGATTGAGTAGAATCCGATGAACCAAAATCCGATATAGTAAAATCTGACCAAGTAAGATCTGATTGAATAAACTTGAAATACTACCACCCTTAACCTCAAATCCACTTTTGCATACCAATGTGCCCTTAAAAATGTACTTAAAGTACTCTGAAACCACCATTTTTCCAGATAACATAGAACCATTGAAAAAAATGTAGAGATATATGACTTCTTACTCCTGTGATCACCAATGGTGCCGATCTGATTTTTTGACTTACACATCACCTGTACTAGATTAGATGACAAGCAATCCATATGCGGTGGCTTCCCTTGAAATTTCTTCAAATGAAACCAAGTATTTTTATATGAATTTTCTATCTCTTGTTTCAAAGGTCCACATTCAGGACATTACAATTATGTTTTGAGTGATGCAAATTGGTCCACTCTATTTAAAAATTGCAAAGTTAACTTTGCAGTTAGATGTAATAAGTTGTTAGGGCATACAATATCAAAGTAAGGGATTGTAGTTGATTTAGATAAAGTCAAGATAATTCAACAAGCCCCTACACGAAAATCTCTCAAAGAATTTCAACACTTCCTCAATCATATTTGGTGGCATTGCCAACATCTGAGACACTTGGTTCATATTTTGGTTCCCCTTAATCGACTGGTGCATATGTCCTCTAACCAATTTAGCTAGATGGATGTGTGTATTGTCTTTCAAAATTGAAGCAATTACTTACTGAGGCACCGATACTCTAAGATCCAATCTAGGGGAAGCTCTTTCATGTATTTTTTGACACATCAAAATTATCTATTGGTAGTGTACTTATGTAGGGTACTGATATAGGTGGTACATACTAGTATATTATTATAATCAAAGGTTGTCTCTTGCATAATGAAATTATTCATTTATTGAGTGATATTTTCTAGGCTTGATCTATTTGGTCAACAAGTTTTGGCACTACTTATTAGGCCACAAATTTACATTTCATGTAGATCACTCTACACTTTTCGAATTAACAAAGCAATAGTCTTTAGTCCAACAATTGGCAAGATGAGCTTTGCTATTACAAGAATTTGGTTTTGAGTTTAAGCATTGACAAAGAATGTTTCATGGGTTAGCATGTTAACTTTCTACACTTGACTCAGGTGAGCCTCCAAAAGGCATAGAAGATGCTTTCCTCATTGCGGTGTTATTTTCAACTAAAGCAGAGGATCCCCTATATAATTTTGATCTATTGAATCCTGTTGAAGCTAGTAACTCCCTCACATACATAGAATCACCTATCCAAGAACTAATAGATAACTAATGGTACACAATAATGTTTTCTTATATAATGGGATTATGTCTTCAAACTTAAGGTAGGAAGATAAAAAGTGGCAACAGTGATCCAAGAAGCACAACAAGAACGTGTAGGAGGTCATTTTGGTGCATAATTAGCTGTTAAAAAGATCCTCCAATCTAGCCTATGTTGTCCTACAGTGCATAAGGACTTTTGGCGTCTATTTGTGATACTTTCCAAAGATTAAATCTCATCTAGTTTCTTCTTTCTTGGATTTGGAGATGTTTCCACATACCCTTTGTTCCATAGTTTCTTTGTTCTTTGGAGGTTCTTTGGCTCAATTCATTAAGTCTTATGATCAAGAACCAAATAGAGTCAATTTTTGTTATGCCCACGCCCCATTTCTAATCGTTATTGATTGTGTGAAAAGGTTTCATTTTGTTCCAAGCCTTCCATAATGAAAACATGAAATTTGATCCTTACGTTGACACCAAAAAAGGAGAGAAAAACAATCTAATTCAACGCATTTCCAGTGAGAATGATCTATGAGAACAAGAGAATCTTTGTTCCTAAAAATAAGCTTGGCCTACAAAGCATTGCCATTACCATTTCTCCAAGCCTTAATCACAGTTCAGAAGCCAACTTGTCAGCCATACCCTTGATATTCAGAATACCCAATCCAACAATGTCTTTAGGGCTTGAACCGATCACCCATTTAATTTTTGGTACTCCCCTCTTATTAGGATCACCCGTCCAAAGGAAATTTCTACAAATAATTTCCATCTTGGAGCTTTTTTAATTAACCAAGATCTATAAAAATTTAGATTATGATTAACGTAAACTCCAATAAGTTTAAGGCAACAAATGTCATATGAAAAATCACTCCTTGTAGTGTAATGGGAATGTTCCAGACCAGTCCCACCAGATGAACCCGTGACTGATCTTCCATTTGCACAAAGAAATTAATGGGTTTGATGGTATTTTAGCCTAGCTTCTTGCATAAAGCCAAAGCAGTTATGTTGACTCTTGAACCACTATCAATTAGTACCTTGGAAATATGGTGATTTTTATACCACACTATGATTAATGGAACAACATGATCGACTATCAAATTGGGTTCCAGATGAATTGTTGTTATCAAGGGTGCAAGAATGGCTCTAAGAGAGATGTGATGCTAGAATTGTTCTTGAGTGTTTAGAACCAAGTTAAGTAGTTGTTCTAAGCGTAAAAATGATTGGTGCTTTGTAAGGGTATCCCATGTAATGGCATGTGTTGTTTCACTAGGCAAACATTCCTTGCTTGGTACTTGATTAGTTTCCATATTAGATTGTGGGTGTGGAACTCGGTCATTGATAGGGGTGGCTGTTGGGAAGATCAAGGCTTCCTCCTGGGTCCATTTTGCAACTTTTGCCACCATGCACTGTTTCTCTTTAAACCCTAGTTCAAAAACAATAGTTATCAACTAAAGAGCTTTCCTTTATTATTCCTTGATTCCAATGTTGGTTGAAATGTTTAATGGAATGTGTTGCATAAAGAATTATTGGAGTGAGATTTATTAATTTATTAATGTGTTTTGGTGATTTGATATAGCAGTTGAAGGTTCGTGAGGGTGTGAAAGGCATGAAAAGGCATGGACATTTGAATATGTCTGGACAGCAATAATCAAATTTATATTTTATATAATTTGTAAATAAACCCACATGGAGGGTTCTATTTTTAGAAACATTTAGTAAAAGTAGTGATTAGAATAAGGATCATTGTAGACAGTGATTTCTGTTAATAAAAGCAAAGGCTCTCCACAAAAGAAAGAAACTTTTACTTTCATGCTTGCTTTTCAAAGCTCCCTCATTGTAACAGCTATTTGTGACATAATGAAAAATCATATAAATATATGCACTCTGTGGACTATCAAAATAGAGCGCATGGGGGGAGATTGCATCCAATCCTGTGTTATATCTCATCTCTTCGCATATCTATTTTTCTTCGTGTATTCAGCACCCATATCCTTTGTGTGCGTGTGAATTAAGATCTTGGTAATAGTGGTATCAGAGCTCTACACGCATCACTACAGAAAGGTCTGTTTCTATTCATTTTTGCATTTGATCTCATTTTTGCTATTCGCTATTCATTTTCATTTTGGTTTTCAGATTTGGATTCCGATTTCGATCCCTATCTCTATCTCTGTTTCAGTTTCGATTTTGATTCTAGTTTCTGTTTTTGTTCTAGTCCCAGTTCTAGTTCCTGAACCTACATTTACACCTATGTTTACTCACTGTCTCTATCTTAGTTTCAGTTTCAATTCCAATTTTAGTTTCTATTTTTGTTCTAATCCCAGTTCTAAATCTTGAACTTGAACCTATGTTTACACCTACATTTACTCCAAGACATAGACTAAGGCATAGAACTTATGCATAACTTTCACATCTTTGGCTTCCCTAGCATCCATGGCTCCCTTGGCAATCGTTGATAGCCATTGGCTACGTGCGAACACCTTTTATTTTAATGTGTGGCAATAAGGAGTTTTATATTCACCAAGGAGGGAAGATTTGAACCCATAACCTCACTCTCACAAGTGAAGTGTTTTACCACTACACTATCTCTTTGTGTTGTCACTCTAGTTCTCTTTTCTTATATTTAACACAACTTGCATCTCTTTCTTGCTTTTTCAATTCCCAAGAGCCACCCTTCCTTTTACATTTTAATTCAAGCAATCTCAAATTTTTTTTCAAATATCTAGCAAGGGGGTTTTGTTCCCTACATAATCGATCCTACGAACACCATGGAGGATTTTGGTGAGTCACCTCTACCTGAGGTACCACTCAAGCAACAGCTAGAGCTATTGTGGCATGAACTTTAAGGTGCTCAAAACGAGATCTGACAATGTGAAGAATTAACTCAAAAGATGCAATCTAAAGAAGATAACCTTGCGAGGATGATAAAAGCTATTATCTCTGCACAATCTGATGGCATGCATTCCAAGATTTGTGTTAAATATTACCAATTTCTATGGTTTGATGGCTGTAAGGATGGTCCTTTAGTTCTTTCTGTTGGTGCAGGGCAATCAACAATTGAAGTTTTTATGAATAATTGAAGTCAAGGACTGAAGAAAAGATCAAGTTATGAAGCATGAAGGAATTGCATATATAGAAGATGAAGATGTGTACACCTATGTACATTAATTTAGAGACAGCTCATATATATCTTTTGTATGGTCATAATCTTGTACATATATGGCTATATATATAAGTAAAAAGTCGGGGAAAATATGTGAGAGCATGTGAATAGAGAAATTGGTGGTTGTGTGAGTCATTAGACATCTTAGAAGTGAGTAGAATCTCTCTCATCACTCAGTTGTAAAATTCCTTCAGGAATGAAAGAAAATTGTGCCCGATGTTTCTATGCATTCTCCTTCTGTACTTGATCATTTCAAGAATCCTTTTGTAGACATATAATTCCATAGTTAATGATTCTATGGTTGAAGTTTGAGAGCCTAATTGTAAACAGGCTGTGAGAATTATGAGTAGGAACATTCATATGTGAAGAAGTGTTCACTGTTTCCTGAAACAGGCGCAATCTCGATGGTCAATGATTTGATCATTTCTCAATGCACAGGTTAAAGTTTTGCATGAGTAAGGAGTCAAAATTTAAGTTAGAAGGTAAGCCATCTATTGCTAAAAGCATTTGTATAAACGGGTTCTACATTGAGAGAATCAAGTGTTAGAAGTTATAGGTGTCTGAATCGACTTTTCAAAAGAGCAGTATTAGACATAGGTAACTTGTTGAGATCATTTCTCAAGATCTACTGAATCTTTTGGAGTGATTCAACTTAGAGAAGGTGCAAAAACTGTAGGCGACACCTTGTGCAAAGTTTCATAAAAAACTTTACACAATTGATAAGTTAATGAGAGAGATATGTGCAGCAGACTTTCTATGTAGTCATCTTCTTCACGGGTTTTTTAAAATCTTCATAATTGATAATTGATCCTCTAAAATTGGTGAAGGTTTGAGTTAATCTTATTATAGAGGTGCTCTAACTTCAATAGTAGCTTGTTCTTTTGGAGATTAACACTCTCCATTAGTGATATCAAAGCAAGAAGCATCAGAATTGAAGAAAGGAGGATCCCGACTGTTGCAGTCATAGAGAATCCAACATCTGAAGTTTCAAAAGGTGAAAGCTTGAGGGAAAAGCTTGAGAAGGAGGTAATACGACATCAAGGAAGACAAAAGGAACATTATTCGAAGTAAAGGTACATCTATTGCTCATAAAGTTTGAAGAATTCAATATACAAGTGAAGAAAGGATGGGAGATTCTCTTCAGATAGAGAAGTTGGATAGAGAGAACTATCCAGCATGGTCAATGAGGATGGAAGCTCATCTTATGAGCAAAGACTTGATAGCTTATATTACAGGTGAAGAAGAAAAGCCTCAGTTCAGAGATCCTAGTGTTCCAACTAGGGAGGAATTATCAGAATTGAAGAATTGTATGAAGAAAGATGCTCAAGCTAGGAGCATTATCTATATGGCAGTTAATGACTACTTGCTACCTCACATTAGAGGTCTTGAAAGTGCAAGTGATATATGGAATGCTTTGGAGGAGCATTTCCAAAACACCACAAAGTCTAGGAAGGCATCCTTGTGGGCAGAATTTACCCCATTCAAGAAGAAGGCTTCTCAATCCATCTCAGATTATGTAACAAGAATGAAGGACATTGCAGATGCGTTAGGAGCAGTTGATGAAGACATTGAGGAGGATAAATTGGTAAGGAAAATCCTTATAGGCTTGAGAGGTGATGACAAATGGAAGCCATTCATTTTGTCTACTGAATTATCACTTGATCATTTCACTCCAGATTTAAATCAGTTGCTAGGACATATGCTAACCTTTGAGCAGGATGTCAAAGGTGAAAGTGATAAGAGTATAGGTCATGCAATGTATTCAAAGGATAAGAAGAAGAATATCAAAGGAAAGCAACAAGCAAATGAAGATGAAGGTACAACTAGCCAAGCTAACTTCCTAAGAGGAAGAGGAGGTGGCAAAGGTAGAGGAAGAGGTAGGAGTAATAAAGATGTAGTCAAAGCTTGTTGGATTTGTGGTAAGACAAATCACTTAGCTAATGATTGTTGGTATAATACTCAGAGTAATGGTGGATATAATCAGAATTTTAATTCAAGAGGAAGAGGTGGCAGAAATCAAAGAGGTAATTTCAGAGGTAGAGGTAGTAGAGGTTATTTTGGAAGAAATGCAGGTAGAGGATTCCAAAGTCAACAATACAACAATACCTACTACAATTATGCTTCAGATCAGAAGGAGGATTCAACATTGATAATGAATGCAACTTGTGAAAGGCAAAGTGAAGACCAAAGAGTCTTCTACATTGACTCAGGGTGTAGTAATCACCTGAGTGGTAACATAGCATTGATGACTGATTTGGAAAATAAGGTAACTAATCATGTAGTTCAAACAGGTGACAATACAAATCAATGTGAAGTCAATTGGATTAGTGAAGGCCAAGGATGGAAGTACTCTCTTGAGTAAGGTTTTGTATGTTCCTACAATTCCTAAGAATCTGATAAGTGTAGGACAAATTGTTGAAAAAGGTTATGAAGTTAGGTTCACTAATGAAGGAGTGTTTGTGGAAGACCCTAGCAATGGGTATAAACAGATTGTTTCAGGGAAGAAAGAAGGAAGATTGTTCACCTTGAAGATCAAAGGTAATGTTGGTCATGCCTTGTTCACTTATGGAGGACATAAGATCTCTGAGTTAGATCTTTGGCACAAGAGGCTTGGACATTTCAATGAAAGAGGTATCAAAGATATGGTTAATAATGGTTCAGTGCTTGGATTGCCTAATATTGCAGGTCAACATATGCCATACAGATGTGAGGCATGTCAATTAGGTAAGGCTCATAAGCAATCTTATTCCAAGCATGGGTTTATGTATTCAGAGAAGCTTGAATTGGTACACACAGATGTGTGGGGACCATCAAAGGATTTTAGTATCAATGGCTCAAGGTATTGTGTGATTTATGTTGATGATGCTACCAGATGGATCACTATCTATGTGATCAAAGATAAGTCAGAGGTATTCAATACATTCAAACATTATCATGTGTATGCAGAGAGAATTACAGGTCATAAGTTGAAGAGACTAAGGTCAGATAGAGGGGGAGAGTATTTCTCTTATGAGTTCAGTGATTACTTGTGGAATGCAAGTATAAAAAGGGAATTTACTTGCAGGTACTCTCCTCAACAAAATGGTGTAGCAGAGAGAAGAAATAGAACTCTTGTTGAGTTTGCAAGGTCAATGATGAAGGAGAAAAATTGCCCTAATTATTTGTGGGCTGAGGCTGTAAACACAGCTACTTATTTGGTCAATAGGTTACCATGTAAAGCTTTGCAGGGTATGACACCATATGAGGCATGGTGGGGTAAGAGACCTACTCTAGATCATTGCAAAGTATTTGGATGTTTGGCATATGCATATGTGCCATCACAATTGAGGCATAAATTGGAGACTAAAGTAGAAAAATATGTGTTTATTGGATATGATGATAAACAGATGGGATATAGGTTGTGGAGTCCATCCACAAAACAATTCCTTGTGTCTAAGGATGTTACATTTGATGAGCAAGGTACTTGGTATGCAGGTACAATCAATATTTATGCAGGAGATGAAGAAGTTGTGAATTAAAAGAAAGGTAAATCAAAGGTTCAGATATTTGATGAAGAGGAGAACAATGAAGTGCAAGTTGAAGTTGAACAAGTTCCAAGGTTTGATCCAGAGTGTGATGAACTAGAAACTTCAAGAAGTGGAGAACTCAGAAGGTCAACAAGACACAAATGGCAACCTCAAGGTATAGCTATGACACTTCTTTTTTGGCTAGCAAAGATTATGCTTATATGATAAAGGCAGATGAAGACCCTTCTACATATGAAGAGGCAAAAGGTAAGGAGAATTGGGAGAAAGCTATGCAGGAGGAGTATGATGCATTGATGGAAAATCAGACATGGGAGTTGGTTCCTAAACCAAATAGCCAGAAGATCATTGGATGCAAATGGGTCTACAAGACAAAGAGGTATGCAGATGGAAGTGTGTCTAGATATAAATCTAGACTTGTTGTGAAGGGTTTTGCTCAGACTTATGGTATAGATTATGATGAGACCTATAGTCTTGTGGCAAAGATGACAACCATCAAGACACTCATAGCTATTGCTGCATGTAAAGGTTGGAAATTATGTCAATTAGATGTGAAGAATGCTTTTTTGAATGGTTATATTTCAAATGATGTTTTCATGGAGCAACCCCAAGGATTCAGAGATGAAAGGTATCCAGAGTATGTATGTAAGCTCAAGAGAGGTTTGTATGGTTTGAAGTAGGCCCCAAGGGCATGGAATTATAGACTTGTGAAGTTCTTGAAGGAACTTGGATTCCAAGTATCTAAAGCAGATAGTAGCTTGCTTGTTAAAGCAAGTGATGATGGATTCATTTACATGTGCATATATGTTGATGATATAATTCTTACAGGTACATATGAGAAAGGCATTCAAAGCCTAAAGAAGCAAATGGAGAAAGAATTCAAGATCAGTGATTTGGGAGACTTGTCATATTTCTTGGGCATGGAGATCTCATACACTCAACATGGAGTGTATGTAACTCAAGAAAGGTATTTGAAGAACTTGTTGATCAAGTTCAAAATGGATGATTGCAGGGTAGCACCTACTCCAATGGAGGTGAATCACAAGTTAAGCAGATATGGAGGAGAAGAGTTCAAGGACATGAAGCTATATCAAAGTTTGGTTGGTAGTCTGATTTATGCTACTTTAACTAGGCGTGACTTGTCATATGCAGTTGGAGTTTTGTCTCAATTCATGCATTGTCCTAGGAAAGAACATTGGATTGCAGGACAAAGAGTGTTGAGGTACATTAAGGCTACACTCAAAGAGGGTTTGTATTATGGTTTTACATCAGATACAAACGTCAAGATATATAGTGATGCAGATTGGGCAGGTAATCCTGATGATAGGAGATCAACTTATGGATACTTGTGTTATGTGGGAGATAAGTTAATTTCTTGCTGTTCAAAGAAGCAACACACAGTTGCTTTGTCATCTATAGAAGCAGAGTACAAAGGTATGGTTGAAGCTGCAAAGGAAATGATATGGCTCAAGACTCTGATGAAGAGTTTTGACATCATTTAGAGTACACCCACTATTCATGGAGATAACATGAGTTCATTGTATTTAGCTGCTAATCCTGTTTTTCATGCCAGGACTAAACATATTGAGATTCAATATCACTTTCTAAGAGAGAAGGTGATTGATAAAGAGATTGAAGTCATACATACTTCAACAAAAGATCAGATAGCTGATATGCTAACCAAAAGCTTGGATGGACCAAAGCTACAGAGATTCAAAGACATGGCAGGCATAAAGAAGATAGAGAAAACCTCAATTGATGATTGAGGGGGAGTTGTTGGTGTAGGGCAATCAACAATTGAAGTTTTTATGAAGAATTGAAGTCAAGGACTGAAGAAAAGATCAAGTTATGAAGCATGAAGGAAGTGCATATTCACAAGATGAAGATGTGTACACATATGTACCTTAATTTAGAGACAGCTCATATATATCTTTTGTATGGTCATAAAGTTGTACATATATGGCTATATATATAAGTAAAAGGTCAGGGCAAATATGTGAGAGCATGTGAATAGAGAAATTGGTAGTTGTATGAGTCATTAGACATCTTAGAAGTGAGTAGAATCTCTCTCATCACTCAGTTGTAAAATTCCTTTAGGAATGAAAGAAAATTGTGCCCGATGTTTCTGTGCATTCTCCTTCTGTACTTGATCCTTTCAAGAATCCTTTTGTAGACATATAAGTCCATAGTTAATGATTCTATGGTTAAAGTTTGAGAGCCTAATTGTAAAAAGGTTGTGAGAATTATGGGTAGGAACATTCATATGTGAAGAAGTGTTCACTGTTTCTTGAAACAGGCACAATCTCGATGGTCAATGATTTGATCATTTCTCAGTGCACAGGTTAAAGTTTTGCATGAGTAAGGAGTCAAAATTTAAGTTAGAAGGTAAGCCATCTATGGCTAAAAGCATTTATATAAATGGGTTCTAGATTGAGAGAATCAAGTGTTAGAAGTTACAGGTGTCTGAATCGACTTTTCAAAAGAGCAGTTTTAGACATAGGTAACTTGTTGAGATCATTTCTCAAGATCTACTAAATCTTTCGGAGTGATTCAACTTAGAGAAGGTGCGGAAACTTTACACAACACCTTCTGCAAAGTTTCATAAAAAACTTTACACAATTGATAAGTTAATGAGAGAGATATGTGCAGCAGACTTTCTGTGTAGTCATCTTCTTCACAGGTTTTTTAAAATCTTCATAATTGATAATTGATCCTCTAAAATTGGTGAAGATTTGAGTTACTCTTGTTATAGAGGTGCTCTAACTTCAAGAGTAGCTTGTTCTTTTGGAGATTAACACTCTCCATCACTTTCATGGTTTACAAAATTTATGATGAAAGTGAAAAAGTCAAATTTGCTACTAACCATTTAGTACGGAAAGCTAAGCTCTAGTGGAATGTCCTGCATCATAATGCCGATTGTCCGACTATGTGGAAGGCTTTCCAAGATAAGGTGAAGGATTCTTTTCTTCCTCCTCAATATCATTTACATGTTTCATGTGCATGGACAACCTTTAGATGGAAAGAGTGTGACCTAGTCACTACCTACACAGAGTGGTTCTAGCAAAATCTATTATTGGTTCGGATGCTCAAAGATATACCTGAGGATACCTTGCAGCAAAAATATGAAGATGGTTTGGAGATGGGAATTCAAGCCAAGGTTCACACCCTACAGTGTACAACCCTCAACAAGGCTATCTCTTTTGCCTATGATGCAGAGAAGGAAATTTCAGTCCATAACCAAGTCGATCTGTCTATAATAACCACGTCAATGACCAATTTCTATTAAACCTACTTTTCCTATGAAGCATAATTTTGTATGCCCCATCTTATTCTGGTTTTTCTCGTCCTCAACAATCCAACTACTCAACTGCACCTATTGCTTCATCTCTCCAACCTACCAAACCACCTACCTTGCAAATTTCAGTGGTGGATGCCCAATAGAAGTGACCACATATCACATGTTGGAATTATGGTAAACCTGGACATATAGGAATGAAGTGCCGATTGCGACCACTTCATATGAAACAAATTGTAGCTCAATTGCATAACATGGAGGCCGTCAATGAAGAAATTCCTCCTATTTGGACAACAAAAGCATTGGAGAAGGACTTAAGGACCTTCGGTAATGATATCCCTATTCATTCTTTATTTTGCATGCAGGGTACTATTAATAACAAAGTGTTTAATATTTTACATGATGGTGGTAGCTCACATGATTTCATTTCACATTTATTAGTGCAAGAACTTAAATTAAAAACATTTCCTTCCTTGTATAAAGTGAAAGCTTCATTTCAGGGTAGTCGTTATAATGTAACACGAGAAGTGCAAGATGTTACGATTAGCATAGGCTCATATGTAGATGCATGAATGTTTTTAATTCCACCTTTGCAATCTTACAATGTTATACTTGGTATGACTTTTTGTCATCATTATAACCCATGCATTGACTACCATACACCTACCTTTAACTTTAAATTCAAAGGTCAAAAAATTACTTTGTCTACATAGCATGATTTCCAACCATTTCCATTTATTAGTCACACTCAAATAAAATTTGCATTTAGGAAAGCATACAATCCATGAATTGTTTTTGCCAATGTCATAAATGATTATACTCATACACTTCTCGATGCACATAAATCTTTCATGACTACTTATAAGGATTGTTTTATGTCTGAGTATCCCTCTAAAGTACCATCATCTCGAGGAACCTTTTGTTGATATATTTAGGTAGTGATGTGTGTGAACACACTATGACTGCCAAGTACTTTTTTCCCTCTTTAGAAGGTTTTTTCCCTCGGCTTGTATATACGACTATTGCCCTAATGAGCTACTTAACTTTGTACATTCTATTGGTAATACATTCAGTATTGTGTTGTGCTCCAAGCTTCTTCTTCTTCCTTGTGCCATTTGCGTGCTTCCATAGATGCCTAACTCCAACAATTGGTATCAGAGTAGGTCGCCGCTTCATCTAGGGTGTCGTCGACACCTGTCTGGTTACAGTCTCAGAATGGCACGAAATTTAGTACGTATACTCAGAGATCAAAATAGCTTCATTTTGTGGTGGTGAAATCGCGATCTAAGCTAGTTTCGGCTCCGAACACACTATCACAGTGCTTGTGCATGCTATTTTGTTTTTTTGTGCCAAAGATATATACCAGTTTCGGTCGCCAGTATAAGCATCTGGAAGTTTGCTACAAGTTTAACAGAATTCAACAGGGTACTCATGTTCAACTTTTTCAAATACAGTCATTTTTCTGCATCAGGGTATTTTAGTCAGTGGCCATGGCTCAAAGCAATGATGTATTCCATATGTTGGCGGTTGAGGATAAGTTGGATGGAACCAATTACTCATTGTGGGCTTATATGATGCGACATGTATTGGTTGCAAAAGGATTGTGGAACATTGTGTAGGATGTTGGAAAACGTCCTATTACACTTGCAAATATAGGTATTGAAGCTAATGCAGATCATTGAAGATGTTGATATTCTTCAGATTCCTGTTCGTGTTGCGGTTTCTGCTGCACCTACTGCAGAGCAAATTCGTTGGGATGGTAGAGATGCTCAAGCACATGCATTGATAGCCTTATCTATCAAACATGCCATTATCCTCACATTCGTTCTAGCAGAACAGCTAAGGATGCTTGGGATACACTTACCACATTGTACCAAGCTAGGAATGAGGCTCGTGTTGCTTACCTCCGAAAATAGTTGGAGAGTGAGCATACGAATGAAGGTGATTTTATGGACAGTTTTCTGACAAAGATCAAGGATTTGAAGGAACAAATGATTTCTGTTGATGAAGTTATATCAGATAGCTCACTTGTGCAGACCGTTCTAAATGGTCTTCCTGATTCATATTAGATTTTTGCTTCTACTCTTCATTTGATGATGAAAGGAAATCCAAATGCCTTGTCATTTGAGGAGTCAGTTTCTATTCTGTTGCAGGAAGATCAATCTAGGCAGAACAAGTCTATTATGTGTGTTGCACATCAAGCTTTCTTGGCTAGTCAGAAGGGCAAAGGTAAATGGACCTCATCTTCTAGTAAGCAAGAATCTGCAAATGCTGCACATTCAAAGAAGGAAGACAAAGATGAGAAGAAATCAGAAACGCAAAACTTGTTTTGCAAATACTGTAAAGCAAATGATCATGTCATTAAGAGCTATCCAAAATTGGTTGTTAAGAATGGGCATTTACTACTGTTTGTAGTTTTGACCCATCTTCTCATGGGCAATGCATGTCTACAATAGACTCATATGTTTAGTACTTTGATAGTGGGGTGACCAAACATATTACCTCGCAGCGCAGTTTCTTCTCTTCACTCAAGCCTGCCCCTACAGGGAATATTGCCACATGCGCCAACAACTCCTCTTATCCTATTATGGGAGTTGGTAAGATCATTCTGACTACTGCTGATGGTAGTTCTTTCACTCTATCGGATGCTTTATTTATGCCAGGGATCAAGAAAAAAATTGTTATTAGTTTCTGCATTAGCCAAGATTGGCTTGGTTGTGAAATTTGTTGACGACAGATGTACAGTTCATGATATATCAAATGGCTATATGATTATTGCTTCTGCCATTTTATATCGTGGGTTGTATAAGCTCATAGACTATGAAAGATCTATGAATGATTTGGCATGTGCAATACATGATTCTCATGCTATGTCAGATGCAAAACTTTGGCATGCACGCTTTGGTCATCTGAATTTTGCTAGTTTGCTACGTTTGCAGAAATCTAATAAGGTCTCCTCTTTGCTCAAACTTGAGGCACCCAAAAAACATGTCTGTGAAGGCTATATTTTGGGCAAACATCATTCTCCTTTCCAAAAGATGGTTCAGTTTGGGCTACTCAGAAATTGCAGGTTGTACATAGTGATGTTTGTGGTCATATGCAAAACACCTTCTTTTGGAAACTATCCTCTTCAAACAATTTTTCGTTTTGGCTAAAAATCTATCAGCATGTAAAATGGGCACCCTCCATTCCGATTGAGGGGGGGAATATATGTCTTTTGACTTTAATGCATTTTTGGCTGAACGTGGGATAAAACATCAATGTATAGTGCCATATACATCTCAATAGAATGGAGTTGCTGAATGGAAGAGCAGGTCACTCATGGAAATGGTGAGGTGTATGGTCAAGAGTCAAGCTTTACCACATAGTTTCTGGCTTGAAGCTATCATGTGTGCAGCATATGTACTTAAGAGGCGTCGCACTAAAGCATTGTAGTCTATCACTCCATATGAGGCTTTGCATGGTTGCAAGCCATTTGTTGCTCATCCGTGTGTTTTTGGTTGTCTGGAATATCCATTAGTGCCTGAACAACATCGCAGGAAATTGGATGATAAAACAGTAAAATGCATTTTTGTTGGGTACAGTTCTGAAAGCAAAAGCTATTGTTTGTATCATCCATAGACTAAATACATTTTGGTTAGACATGATGTTGTTTTTGCAAAAGATGTTATTCAGCCTTTACTTTCATGTACGAAGGAGACATATGTTAGCTCCAAAGACATGTATGATACTTTGTTGCCTCTTTTTACAGGTGGATAGTCTAGTGTTGGTCCTAATGAGGCAACTTCTCAACCATTGCAGGTTTCATGTGATGATGCAGATCATTCTATTTGTGATGTAGATTTACATGATGTAGTTGTTGATGAGAGAGCTAATATTGAGGAGGCAAAAACTATGCCAAAATGGCTGGTGCAGACTTTGCGTGACAGCAAATTAGATGCACCTTTGTCATATGGTACTCGTTCAGGCTCTCATAGTGCCTCTTTTGCATCAGATTGCTATGTTATGGCTGCATCTAGTCTCTGTGATGAGACTAAGCCTGTTTCATTTGATGATGCAGGAAATTTTGAACATTGGATGGTTGCAATGCAATCTGAATATAATGCTATCATGAAAAATGGTACCTGGTCTTTATGTGACTTGCCTCCTAGCAAGAAGGCCATTGGCACTAAGTGGGTATACAAGATGAAGTGTAAACCTGATGGAACAATTGAACGTATAAGGCTAGGCTTGTTGCAAAGGGTTATGCACAAGAAAGAGGCATTGATTTTCATGAAACCTTTGCACCTACTTGTCAAATGACTAATGTTCGTAGCATATGTGCACCTGCAGCTCATCATGGTTGGAATGTACATCAGTTGGACATTAAAACAACATTTTCGAATGGTGACTTGCATGAAGAAGTGTATGTTTTTCAGCACCGTGGCTTTGTGCAGAAAGGGCATGAAAACCAAGTGTGCGAGTTAAAGAAGGCATTATATGGTTTAAAGCAGGCACCACGTGCTTGATATGAAAAGATACATGCTTATCTAATTGCACATGGTTTTGAGAACAGTCCAACTGAAAGCACCTTATATGTTAAGCATGCTAATGATGTGCTTTCTGATCATTGTTGTGTATGTTGATGACATGCTGCTCAGTGGTCCTCATGACATGCATATTGCTGATTTTAAGGCTGATTTGCATGCCTCATTTGAGATGTCTGATTTGGGGCATTTACATTTACTGTTTGGGCATTCAATTTATGCAAGTTGATGTTGGAATTGACACATTATTCCAGCGTTTTGGCCTTGAAGACCATAAGCCTATTGCCACTCCTATGGAGACAGGTTTACGATTGAGCCTTCATGATGTTGGAGATGCATTTGATGTTGTTCTCTATCAGCAGGCTATTGGATGCTTGATTTACTTATGCATTACTCAGCCATATTTACTTATGCATTACTCAGCCATATATTCAGTTTGTTGTCTCATAGATGAGCAGGCTTATGCATTGCCCAAGTATCAAGCATTAGCAGGCGGTTAAGCGCATCTTTCCCTAGTTGAGTGGTACCCGGCTACTTTGATTGTTTTATCCCAAGGCGGGATCCCTATCGCCAGATTTCCATGCTTTTTTTGACAGTGATTGGGCTGGTTGTTATGACACTCGTGTGTCCACTTGTGGTTTTTGCTTCATGCTTGGTAGCTCATGCATATCTTGGCTGAGCAAGAAGAATACTATTATGACCACTTCTAGTTGTGAGGCTGAGTATAGGGCAACTTTCACAATGACAGTTGAGTGTGTGTGGCTCAGATGCCTTATGGCTGATTTGGGTGTTGGTGAGTCTCTTGCCACCACCATCTTCACTGACAGTCAGAGTGCATTGGCAGTTGCGAGGAACCCTGTGTTCCATGCTTGCACTAAGCACATTGATGTGCATTATCATTATGTCAGGGAGAAGTTCTCTGTTGGAGAGATCAGCTTGGCATATGTGCCCATGCAGGAGAACGTTGCAGATCTTTTCACGAAGGCTCTACCTAGGGAGAAATTTGAAGCTTTCCGCAAAGCTTTGGGCTTAATTCCTTTTGTGGATTGATTCGACATAGCTGGCCACTTCCTTATACATGAGTCAGCTCCTTGTTCACCGCATCACCCCTAGGGGGGATTTGTTGATATATTTAGGTAGTGATGTGTGTGAACACACTAGGACCACCGAGCACTTTTTTCCCTCTTTAGGAGGTTTTTTCTCCCGGCTTGTATATATGCCTATTGCCCTAAAGGGATACTTATCTTTGTACATTCTAATGGTAATACATTCAATATTGTGTGTTGTGCTCCAAGCTTCTTCTTCTTCCTTATGCTATTTGCGTGCTTTCGCAGACATCTAACTCCAACACCTTTGACCATAGCATAGACTTATTTCCTAATAGTTCTTCTCCTCGTAAAGCACCTTATAGGCATGGACCACTACACCAAAAGGAAATAGAAAACCAAGTTAAAGACTTACTCCACAAAGGACTTATAAGGACTAGTTCTTCCCTATTTGGAGCACTAGTGCTCTTAGTAGAGAAGAAGAATAAAACTTATCAAATCTGCATTGATTATAGAGCCCTTGACAAGATCACAATAAAGAATAGATACCCTATTCTTTGAGTAGATGATATCTTAGATAAACTATGAGAAGCTCATGTCTTTAGTAAAATTGATCTTAAATTGGGTTACCATCAGATACACATGACTTTTTAACACTGCATTTAGAACGCAAACTGGCCATTATGAATTTATGATAATGCCCTTTGGACTTAGCAATGCTCCTACGATATTTGCATGAATTATGAACAATATTTTTCTTGATTACCAAGATTTTACACTCGTATTCTTTAATGATATACTTGTCTATAGTAAGGATGATAGTGAGCACGAAAAGCATCTCAAACATTTTTCCATTTGCTATGAGAGAACACTTTATGTTAATCTTGAAAAGAGTTACTTCTTTCAACATAAGGTAGAATATCTAGGACATATTATTTCAAGTGAATACGTGCATGTCAATCCAAAAAAAGATTCAAGTTATAGTAGAATGGCCAACACTTCAATCAGTCAATGATGTTCGTTCTTTTCTTTGGGTGGCTAGTTTTTATAGGAACTTTGTTCGAAGTTTTTCTTATTTATAATTGCCTCTTACCTTATTATTGAAAAAGAAAATAAAATTTTCATGGGGACTTACCGAACAACAATCCTTTGAAAAACTGAAACATGCACTTGTTTTATAGTTACCTGATTTCTCACAACCATTTCATGTCGTTATTGATGTTAATGGTTCAGGAATAGGTGTTTTTTGAATGCAAAATGATCATCCCATTGCATTTGAGAGTAGGAAGCTTAAGCCTTCAGAAAAGAACTATAGTACATATGATAAAGAATTGTTACCAGTTGTGCATGCTTTGCGAGTTTGGAAGCACTATCTTATGGGATCTGAGGTATTAATAAAAACTGATAAATAGGCTATTAAGTGCTTATTAAATCAGTCCTTAATCTCTGATCTACATCTTAAATGGGCTTCATTCATTCAAAATTTCCAACCCATAATCCAATATCATCTTGGAAAAGCTAATTTCATAGTCCATGCTCTTAGCTGTTTTCCTTCACTGTTGTTATTTTGCATAATATTTTTGCCATCCAAATTCATTCCTTTCAAGAAATGATTTCCACTTATGCATCTAATTTGTATTTCTCATGTGCATGTCATGAATTCAACAATTGTGCATCTTCAACCAATGAAAATCATACATTTTATGATGGTTTTCTTTATTTTCAACCTAGATTATGCATTACAAAAGCTTTTAAAGATTTTGTAATAAAAGAAATACATGAACCATCTTACATGGGTCATAGAGTCATACAAAGCACCACTTCTACTTGCAAAGATTTTTTCTTTTGGTCCCACATGGAAAAAGATATTGCACAATATGTTTCTCAATGCATTATATGTCAACATGCAAAACGACATCAGGATAAAGCATTTGGATTATTAATCCTCCTTCCCATTCTGAACAAACCATGGGAACAAATCTCTTTGGATTTTATCAGTAGTCTTCCTATCATTTCATCACATAACGATATGATTTGGATGATAGTTGATAGGTTTAGTAAATATGCATACTTCATTCCTTGTAGAAAAACTTTGTCTGCACCTCAAGTTGCAAAATTATTCATTAAATGCATTTTCCCACATCATGGTTTTCCTAAAGTAATGTTATCTAAGTGTGATGTTCAATTTTGCAATCATTTTTGGGTTGCATTATCTCAACAGTTTTGTTCGAAAATAGATTTTAGCTCTGCATTTCATCCTGAAAGTAATGGACAAAGTGATGCTAAAAACAATACTATTCTTGATTCATTGCATTGTTATTCATAAGATAGTCCTAGTAATTGGGATGACAAGTTGCCTTTGCTTTAATTTGCTTACAATAACACCACACACACAACTACTGGACATGCACCTTTTGAAATTGTTTATGGTAAAAAGCTTCCCACTCCCATGTCACTCACTCAAACTGATATTCCGATGGTTGATTCTATTGCTCAAGATCACATTTCTATACTTCGCGATGTTCAAGAGCACATTACGAAAGTTCAAGAACATTATACATGTAATGTCAATACAAAATGATTAGCCAAGAAATTTAAGGAGAATGATCTTGTATGGTTACATATTATTAAAAGATGTCTGAAGAATATTTTGAAGCATCCTATAATTAAACTTGCACCATGCTATTAGGACCGTTTTGCATTATTCAGAAAATTAATGATAATTCATTGAGATTAGATGTACCATCTCATTGGAATATACATAACACTTTTCATATTAGTCTACTTAAACAATTTAAAGGAACTTTACCACTCACTCCACTTCTTGATTACCCTCTTTTAATTGAAGAACAATATGAAATTTTAGTTCTTGAGAAAATAATTGATCATGATGTCACTACTACATGCACAAGTACTCAATATCATCACTATTTAGTTAAGTATAAAAATCACTCTATTGAATGTCAATGGATACATAAAACATCATTAACACCCCATTATGATCACTTAATTTTTGCATATCATACACATGCACATTAATGTAAATCCTCCATGAACATTTCCATGAATATTTTTTTACATGGAACATGCTTATTTTTGTTCGATGATGGAATAGGTGACTGGCCATCCATGTTTATTTTTTATTTTATCAATTGAGGTCGGTTGCTTTTTCAATTGAGAGGCATGTTATGAATTATGGAATGTGTTGTACAAAGAATTATTGGAGTGATATTTATTAGTTTATTAATGTGTTTTGGTATTTTGATATAGCAGTTGAAGGTTCATGAGGGCGTGAAAGGCGTGAAAGGGCATGGGAATTTTGAATATGTCTGGACATCAATAATCGGATTTGTATTTTATATACTGTGTAAATAAACCCACGTAGAGGATCCTATTTTTAGAAATAGTTAGTAAAATTGGTGGTTAGGATAAGGATCACTATAGACCATGATTAATAAAAGAAACGGCTCTCCACAAAAGAGAGCAACTTTTACTTTCATGCTTGCTTTTTGAAGTTTCCTAATTGTAACCACTATTTTTGACATAATGAAAAATCATATAAATACATGCACTCTATGGACTGTCAAAATAGAGTGTGTGGGGGGGGGGGGGGGGATAGCACCCAATCCTGTGTTTTGTCTCATCTCTTCACATTTCTATTTTTCTACATCTTTTCAACACCTATATCCTTTGTGTGAGCATGGATTAAGATCTTTTCAGCACCCATATCTTTTGTGTAAGCATGGATTAAGATCTTGGTGCCATAATTTCTTGGGTCTTGTGATTGGAATGGAGGATATTGTGGATAATATTGATTGTACAAATGTGGTCGAATGTAACTAGTCAAGGGTTCACTATGTTCTTGCACTACTGCATTCATTAAAAACTTGTTTCATGTTTTACCATTGTCCAAACATCCTTTTGTTGAATGATCACTAGTCTGACAAATAGCATGGTAAACTTGATTTAATGCACAGTTTGCTATAATATGGAACTAATACTTACATTTAGTGCAAAAGATTTGTTTCATCGGGTTCTCATTATTAGAGTTGGTTATCTTAAAAGGTGACCATTCCAAATCTTCCATGCCACTCGCTTTATGTTCTAATTTTAAATCCGTATCTATTACAACATCCAGATACATGGCCCCGATACATCTGATAATCATTATTTGTCTGAGTTGTGGATTTAAGTAGGTTGTTAACCATTGGATAATAACATCAATAGGTAATGCATTTTCAATGGGGATTTGATGGAGATGGGTACAAAATATAGATGCATACTCTTGCACAGTCTGAATAGGATTCTACTTGTTTTACAAAAAGTAAAAAACTTGTGTTGGTGTTTTCTTTAATCTGCATCATTGCAAGAATGCATTCCTCACTGTTGTATAAGTTCAAAAATGGTTAGGTTCAAATGCAGTTAACCATTTAGTTGCTTCATTCACTAATGTGGATTGGAACACCCTTGCTTTATATTATCTGTCTATTGTGTTGGTAGGGTTTTCTAATACTCCATAACTAATCTCAAATGCCCGAACATGTGCATCTCGATCATCCACTGGAAATCTACAAAACTTTGCATATGACATTCCTCCCAAGAATGGTCTTCTCAGAGGTAATTCTTCTCCTTCCATTATTGTGGGGCTAAATCGATAAGTAGTGTTTACTACTTCGCCTAAATTGGAACTAGTTGCAAACAACGCCCACTTAATTTTGGGGAACAATGTATAAGTCATAAAGGTGTCTGATGGATAAGATGGAATTAATGGTGGTGGTTGTGAGTACCATTGGTCAATATCTTCTACTTCTACTTTGCTAGGTGGTTTTCTAAAGGTCTAGAAGTTTTGAAGAATCCACTATCTCGCAAGTTCGGTATTTGGAAATTGGTAACTTTACTAGTTCCAGGTGGATCAACTTCCATAGATGGTATGGAAACTGTCAAATGTTCAATAGGCGGTGTAGAATCCAGTTTTTCACTGACAACCATAAGGCTTTGTCGGGGCACTATCGGAGCATATTTTGGTGCAATTCCAATTAGATTTTCCTACATCGGGTACTGGAATTCCTTTCACTTCAACTGCGATTTTTGGTGTGGAGTCTGATTCAAACTAAAATGTCTATGTTGTGGATGTTGAAAAAATCTTGGGGGTGCCAAGGTGGCTTTTCAGAGGTCATGGTTGTTTGAAATTGTGGCTATTTGTCTACCATATACTTGCGATAACGTTCTCCTAACCACAGTGTGCTATGCCTTCACCGATAACTTTATTGATTTCTAGTCTCGAGTAGGATCACTAGTGTTTACCTCTACTCCATTATCTGCCATAACACCTACTTACTTAATAGCAAACCATCACTACACAATAATCGAGGTTAGTCGATTATTGTGTAGGTCCGAAGGTTAGTCGAGGTTCTTGGATGGAAGGTTGTCTTATCGCAAGGCCTTTTTCCTTCATGACACTTACATTACAACACACATTCAAAAAGTGGGCTTGATCACTACACTCTTTATCGGCTTATACAATTATTAATCGATTGTACACTTAACCAATAGATAATTATTACAGCACTACGATCTTCCCCGAATTAAAAAAAAACTTAAAATGTTACACCAATGGATGAATAGAATGTAACAAATTAATATAATAAACAACAAATTCAGAGTTTGATCAAGACTTTTTGCTAGTGCCAAAGCACCACCAACAGCTACACTATGTTGCGTGTGTGTGCGTCTCGTAATTGTTGAGTCATTCTATTAAGTCTGCCACTTTAAGGGGATTGCATTGATATTTAAACATTTTAGGTTGGTATTTTGATGAATATTATCATACAAAAATGTTAAATACAATATAAAGTTCTGGCATCCAAAAACCCTAACACAACCTTGGTTGAGAAGGAACGGTGAAGGTGGACCCATAAGAGATTTGAAAACAATCTTCAAGTGGTTTATTTTAGATCCAAAGGCTCTGCAAAAAATATCAAGGAAATTCCAAAATGTAGTGAAATAACAAGATCATCATGGAAAACACATTAGTGTAATCGATGAAAAGTCTCATAATCATCATTCTTGGGCAATGGGACAAAGAGAGCCCATGAACATGTTTGCTAATGATGATGGTTTACCAGGTAGCTAAGACCATCAATAGCGATAACAAAAAACAATGGAGATAGCGGGGATGCTTGCCTTATATTGCACTTTAATTGGATAGGTTGAGAGAGATGGCCATTAATGCTAATACAAATAGAGCCATTATCCAGATGCATGACAACCATCTTTATAAACCTAGCGCCGAAATCGATATCTTTAAGGGATTAAAGAATGGAATCCCACTCCAATCTATCATATGCTTTGTCAAAGTCTATCTTCATAAAGAGGGCATTTTGAGAAGACTCCCTTGCATAATCAATGCCTTCCCACATTTCAATGATGGCCTCGAGAATGGATCTCCCCTTAATTAATCCTTTTTTATCTTTGTTGAGCAAAGTGGAGAGGTGATTAGCCAAAAGATTGGTGATGACCTTGGCTAACATCTTGTATCCACTTTGAAGCATAGTGATAGGACTAGTGCTCAATCCTACATTTGTTATCTTTCTTATGAATGATCTTAATCGCCCCCTTCATCAAGGAATTCTGGTAAGACACCAAAGCTAAATGCTTCTTGCCACACTAATCGCAGGGGGACCACTAGAACATGTCTGAATGTCTTGAAGAACTCATAAGTGAGACCATTCAGGTAAGGGATTTTACCACTAGGTAGAGACTCAATGGCTTCTAGAATTTCCTCTTTAGATATAGGAGTGTCAAATAAATGCATGATGTTTTGGAGAATCTTCTTTGATCCTATTCTAGAAATGGTGGCCATAAGTTTCCATCTTCTGGAAGAAAGCGGAGTAGATGTTCCAATCAGCTGGGTGAAGTAATTCATGATTAGTGCACAATTTTCCTTGTCCAAAATGTACTCCATATCATTGCTATTGATAATGAGAGGGATTGTTTCCTTGTTTTACTTCTCCTTAAGGAATTTTCACATTTCTTTTTTCAGTTTTTGTGCTTTACCCACCCACTACTCTTTGAAGTAGATTTGAAGATTCTTCCTTCTGATTTCCCCTTCATAATGAAGCATATTATTGATCTTTCGAAGACCAATTTGGTGTAGTACCATGAAGGGGATGCTCAATGGTTGGGGTCCATCTACATGAAAGGAAAGAAAAATAAGAAAAAAAAGGGGCAAGACCCTGGCTTGAAAGGATCATAGCTTTTTTTTTTTGCCTAGTCTCCCAAACTTTAATTCATAGAAAGAACAATTGTACAAGTGAGCGGGCCTAGCATCCATGGGAACCCAATCCCACAAAGCAGGGGTTGATTAAAAGTTGCTAGAAAACATTGGAAAGATAGTTTATAATCCTTTCATCCCCCTCATGTGGGACCCACTTGCTTTTAATCTTGTTGCGCTTGAGGAAAAATGTTTTGTGATGCCTAAAAGGTGGGCGTTTCTTACACTTGGAAATTCATTTTCCTAAAAGGAAAAGAAATTTTCTGATCGACCATTCTTTAGGGGGTTACCAAAGTTGGTAGCACACCTCTCTTTCCAGATCTTCCAGAGGATCTCTCCTCTTATAGCATTCCATAGAGTTGAGGAACAACCAATCGATTCAACCAATGGCACTTGCTTCCAGTTGATGTGTCCCTGCAGCAACATGATTTTCCTAAGGGCACACCAGATCGACAATGACTTGGGACAAGAAAAGAAGAGGTGTCCCAAGTTGTCATTGCCATGAAGGCATCATTTACACCATGGAGGGGTTCCACAAATTTAGTTAGCTTTTGCATTGGTCCAAATTCCCTTGTGGAGGATTTTCCACATAAAAAATGATCTTTTAACCTCGATGAGGGGATGCGAAAGTGATTGGAACTTAAGGTCCCATCTAAAAATCAACCAATCTAGACACCATCTCCTATTTAGCATGAAATGAAGGTCCACATTCTTCTTGAATCTTGGAATTTTATCAATAGTGTTTCCATTACTCCATCGAAGACCCTCAAGGTGAGGGGAGTCATTCCCAATAAGGAGGTGAGTCCTAGAGCACTCCTAGACATTAAATCTGCTCTACAACAAGCACCATTCTTCATAGTCCACTCTCCTGGCCAAGTCAATGTCCTCAAATTTAATCCGCTAACATGTTTCTTGTTTCCAAAGGTGTTTCCACAAGCAGAAATCTTTGTTCCACAGTTTCTTATTTTTTTTGGAGGTTCCAAGGCTCATCAGCTCTAATGCCTTGATAGAGAACACACATTGAGTCATTTTTTCTAATACCGACATCCCATTTCCAATCTTCATTGATCTTGACAAACGACTTCACCTTGTTCTAACTCTTCCATAGGGATCGAAATAAGTTCAAACTTGTGGAAGTCAGTCTTCTTTGTAAACTTCAATTTGGCCCAAGAGGCATCTGTATTGCTCCATGCTTTAATTAACCATTTGGTTGTCAACTTATTGTCCATTCCTTCAATGTCTAGGATGCCCAAACCACCTTGACATTTTTGGCTTATGCAAGTAGCTCATTTAGTTTTGGGACACCCCTTCCAGTAGAGAAAGTCTCTACAAATTCTTTCTGATTTGAAAATTTCTTGGTCCTTCGATCTCCAACAAGAAAGAAAGTAAATAATTGAAGAAAGAAAGAACATGTTAGCCACCATAGTTCTCCGTGTTAGGTTAATTTGCATACCTTTCTATCATGTCATCTTGCTACCAAGCTTAGAAAGAGCCCAATTCCATCGCGGACTCATCAAAATTTGAAACCCCATCGGAATACCTAACAAGTGAAAGATTTGTCCCCAATGGATCATCTGAAAGCCATGATCAACCAAAATTTGAGGTGGATGCCCATTAACATCCCTAAAAGCCAATTTAGAGTGGTTTATTATGGAACCTGATGCCTCACAAAATGTATTTAGGCAGCACCAAAAGGTATCAACGTTGGCCGGATCATTATGCACAAAAGCATTCATGTCATCGGCAAAGAGTCTCATGATCATCTAGTCTTGTTTGAAGGGAAGAAAGAAGCCTTGAATATGACCTAAACATGCATGATGTTTAACCAGGAAGCTAAGCCCATCGGTAGCGATCGCAAATAGAAGAGGGGTAAAGGGGCAACCTTGCCCAATAGAACGCTTTAATAGAATAGCTTGAGGCAGCTGGCCATTGATGCTTATTTGCACTAATGCATTTTCCAACAATGTTGCGACCATCTTAATGAATTTTTGGTTGCAACCTACATCTTTCTAAATGGAGAATGAAGTCCCACTCGAGTCTGTCATAAGCTTTGTCGAAGTCAATCTCAAGGAAGAGGAAATCTTGAGTGGACTCTTCAGCAAAAGCTAGACCTTCCCAAACATCAATGATAGCCTCGAGGATGGGGCTGCCCTTGATGAACCCTATTTTATCCTCACTGATCTAGTTTTGTAAGTGACAAGTGATATGATTAACAACAACTTTAGTAAGGATCTTGTAGCCTATTTGTAACATTGTAATTGGATGCCAATTTACAATCTTATTTTTTTCTTTGTTTTTTGTGAATAAGATTGATAACACCTTCATTGAGACATTCGAAAAGAAATGGCCTCTTGCCATACCAGACATAATGGAGTATTCACCACATGCTTGAAGGCCCTGAAAAACTCATTGGTGAGGCCATCTAGCCCGGGCTTTTGCCATTAGGAAGCAAATCAATAACTTCAAGAATCTCATCATCCAAAATGGGAGCTTCAAGAAGAGGCTTCATATTTTGCAGAATTCTTTTGGTTTTGACTCTAGAGATCAACACTATGCAATCTTGCCCGTGAGGAGAAAGAGGTGTGCAAACCCCCAAAAGCTGAGTAAAGTGATTGATTATCAATGTACTGTTTTCTTCATTTGTCTTGCACTCAACCCCATTGATATCCATCATGAAAGGGATTGTTTCCTTGGATTTCTTCTTCTTGACGAGGTTGCACATCTCTTTAGTAGGTTTGTCTGCCTTTCCTGCTCACCAATCTTTGAAGTATACCTGTAAATTCATTCTCTTAATTTCTTCTTCGTATCTCACCATGGTTCCGATTTTTCAGAGCCCTCTCTGATATTGAGAGTGGCCAACATTTACTTCTTCCTCAAGACGTTTGAGCCTTCGATAAAGATTTTCCCTTCTAGATCGATGAATGTTTTGAAGATTCTTTTGAGTCCTGATTAAGATGTGTTATGTCTTCATGAACTCCTTTCTCCAACACTTTGTCAATGAGGAGAGGGTGGCAAAAATAGAGTTCCAAGCAATTGAAATCTCCTGTTGGACCAAGGGAAATAGAAGGTAGTCGTATTTGCATGGAACTAAGTGGCTTTCTTCAGAATGATGACCGGCTTGAAGGTAAGCACCATTGGGTAGTGATCAGAGATAACAAGTTCCACACATTGGGAGGGGGAAGTGGGGCCCCAGTTATTGATTATATTTTGTGCAATATAGCTCCTGTCAAGTCTAGCTTTCCTCAGTCGACTCCAGACTAGAGGTTCGGCCAAGAGAAACCAGTCTCATCTTTGATCTCCACCAGATCCAGGTGGAGTTCGACTTGGTCCCAAATGTCCCTCTCATGACCATCAATCATCCTCCCCCTATTCCCCCATTTATCAGAAAGAGCCTCCACTATATTAAAGTCCCCACAAAGAACGACATTGGGGGGCAGAGAGTCTAACGATTGCCAAGTGAAAATCCTTTATGAATCGATATTGGGAGCAAACAAGGAGACAGTGGTGAATTGTAGAGGACCCCCAAAGGAAGAACCAGTCCATTGATGGTTCTTATCTGCTTGGGAATCCACAAGCCTAGCATATCAATAGCTATTAATGCCAATACTCGAGCTTCCATTGCCTTTGGCATGCATGGTGGAGAGCCAGCATGGGACAACAAAATACATTTCAGTCTCTTTTGCAATTCCTCTTCGTCAATTTTGATTTCTTGAAGATAAATGAAGTTCGGCTTTAGGTTTTTAACGTGGATCCATTGGCCAATAATGGTCACTCTTGAAGGGTCAGACAACCCTCTAACATTGAACGGAACAACAATCATTATCAAAGGTTAGGTTCTTTGCAGAGAGGGGACTTGTACATTTTTTTTCTTGTTTCTCTCATCATCTTTTTTCTTCGATGTGGAGGGTTCCTAACATAGGAGTTTAGCCTTAAGGGGGCTTTTCCATGGTATCTCAACTAATTGTTTACCTTTATGAGAAGTCTTCTTCGAAAATGAGTCTAGTATCCTTTTAGGAATTGTGGATCCAATGGTCAAGATTTTGCTATATTGGTTATCTTGATTGTTGGTGGTGAATCCATCCTCTTCGCTTGTGGTGTATCCTTCTTGGTTGTCGACCATTATTGGTCTCTGGCTTCGAGATAAAAATACTAACCTAGACTTCATCTGTCTTCATGAGAAAAAAATTGTTAGGGAAGGCCTTTAGAAGACACTCCAAAGTATTTCTTCTAACCACATTTGGTTCCCCACCTCTCACCCTAGGGGGTGTGGTAGCACGATGAGTGGTGTCAAGCCCAATCGGAATTTTATCTATGCTCCTAATCATGAGTCAGAGTGATTGGTTCACTTTTTCCCCTAGGTTCAGAAATTATCCTCTCTAGTGACTTCAACATGGTGGAAGCCCTATCGGATAGATGGGATTAGAAAGAACATATCATTGATAGGATAGAGAAAGACTCCTAGGACTAGTCGAAGCTTCACCATGATCTGGTGGAGATCAAAGACATTCATGGTCAAACTTCGAGAGGAGTGCGGATATGCACAAAGCTATGCTTGACCGAAGATACATTGCATAGAATATCATCGATAGATTGGGTCTTCTCTCCACTTCCTTTGTCTGATCACTACTTTAAACCCTATTTAAAGCACAAAAAGCCTCCTTGGCTCCATCCGACCCATCACTACCTTGTTCGTCTCAACTCTAAACCCTATTTAAAGCACAAAAAAGACCCCTCTTTAAAGCACAAAAAAGCTCCTTGGTTCCATGTCGATCCATCAACTTTCTCTCTTCCCTTGATTTAAAGGATATCGCATTTGTTGGAGATAGACATCTGCGGAAGCACGCGAATAGCACAAGGAAAGAGAAGAAGCTTGGAGCACAACACACAATACTGAATGTATTACTAGAGAATGTACAAAGATAAGTAGCCCATTAGGGCAATAGGCGTATATACAAGCCGGGGGGAAAAAAACCTCCTCAACACACAATACTGAATGTATTACTAGAGAATGTACAAAGATAAGTAGCCCATTAGGGCAATAGGCATATATACAAGCCAGGGGAAAAAAAACCTCCTAAAGAGGGAAAAAAGTGCCCCGGCGGTCCTAGTGTGTTCACACACATCACTACCTAAATATATCAACAGCGTTGGCCATAAGCTTTCAAGTTTCATCAGCCAAGTGTTGGACAAAGGGAGAAGGTGTACTAGAAGGGAACATCTTTACTCATTTATTAATTTTTTTTTTTTAATGGAGGTTCGGCCGAGGCCTACTCCCCCGGGCTTTAACTTTGCAATTGTACCCATGGGACCTCCCTTATCCCACAAGAATAGGAGTTTACATAGCTGGGTTAAACTGAAGTCACAACCACCGCGGGACAGAACAAGCAGTGGCACAACCACATGATACATTCCATGTTTTAACATGTCCCTTACATGTAGCCGGCGGGGGTTGAACCCTGGCCCCCGCCTCAAGAGACGAGCAGCCCAACCACCCGAAGAGCGGCCTGGGACATCTTTATTCATTTATTAACGTCTAGATGATCCAATCTCTTTAATTTCAACCAAAGCTCACGCACTGTTCACAAATCTGTTATTGAGTGGACTCAGGCTTGTTGAGCTGAGGGCTCAATTGATGGAACAAAACGATGTTGAACTTGAAGATTATAACGATGATGCTGAAAACGATCAAATGAATACGGTGTTTAATGTGGGGGCATCAAGTATGACGCTTATAATTACAACGATGATTCTACAGTTCAGATTTAGACATTGAACAAAGTGATGTCAGCTATTTTGTTCAGGATGTCAGCACTGGTAGCTAATTAACGATTAATGCCCACTGCGACTATGCTGTCCAATTTGTTGACAGTGATCCTGTCAATGCCTGTAATGATTTTGTTGGTTTTTATGTTTAGGGCACGTGCATGAAGTTCCCGTTGTCCCGAAGTGTGCAGACCCTTAACTCGGAACAGGCCCTGTTTTCACTTAAAGATGGGATCCCGCCTCAATCTTCACTTAATGATTTTGTTCACCTTTCTGAAAAATATGGGAAAGAACATGGGAAATTTCTTCTGCACCACCTGGATGCTTCTTTACAGAGTTGCCAGCTTGAACCTGAACAACCAAATTACCTAGTCACAAAGTTGATTACGTGTGGGAAAATTCATGATGTGCATGAAATATTTGATGGTCTGGGCAATCAAAATGAGCAATCCTGGAACATGCTTATCAAAGCTTATGCAAAATCTGGCATGTCATTTCATGCATTTTCAGTGTACAAGAAAATGCAAGAGGACAGTTCTTTTCATCCAGCAGAGTCCACTTATACGGCTCTGCTCAAACTTTGTACAAAATCAAAAAATTTGGAAGTAGGATTAAGAATTCATGGAGAGCTGGATAGAAGAGGGTTACTCAGCAAGAATGTGTTTCTTGGTAGTGCATTGGTTGACTTATATGGGAAATGTGGGCTCCTTAATAGAGCACAAGATATCTTCAATAGAATGTCAGTTCAGAATGTTGTCTCTTGGACTACACTTATGACGATGTATGTCGATCATGGAAATGGAGATGAAGCACTTAAGTGCCTCAAACAAATGCAATCTCAAGGTATCTCACCAACTTCAGTTACATTGATGTGTGGTCTGAAGGCTTGTGCCATATTGAAAGATCTTGAACAAGGTCAAGAGTTACATGCAGAATTAGAGAGGCGGGAGTTGCAGAAAGATCAAACTGTAGGTAACACATTGGTGGATATGTATGTCAAGTCGGGCGATCTGATTTTAGCAAAAGAAGTATTTGACAGGCTTCCAGTGCAAGACGTGGTTTCATGGACTGCTTTGATTGCCGGTTATGTTGATCATGGACATGCTGAGGAAGCACTGTGTTGCTTTGAACAGATGCAACTTGAAGGTGTTACCCCAAATGCTGTCACTGTTGTCTTCAGTTTGAAGGCTTGTGGCAGCACATGCTCCATAACCAAAGGCAGAGAGATACATGCAGAGATTGAAAGACAACAGTTACAGAAGAAAAATCCTGTGGTGGGAAATGCTCTGGTGGACATGTATGCTAGGTGTGGCCTTCTTGCCAGAGCACGAGAAGTTTGTAAACAGCTTCCAGTGCGAGGTGTAATTGCGTGGACGGCTTTGATTTCACGATATGTCGAACATGGACATGGCGATGAGGCACTGGAGTGCTACAATGAGATGCAGGCTGAAGGTCAGATTCCAAATCTTGTTACACTTGTCTGTGCCCTGAATGCCTGTAGCATGGCAGGAGCTGCAGAGAAAGGCAGAGAGATCCACTGTGAAATAGAAAGAAGAGGGTTTGCAGATGATGAGTTTGGGTGCAAGAGCTTGATTGAAATGTATGGAGAGTTTGGTTTCCTTGATACAGCAACAGAAGTATTTGAGCGCCTTAAATTTCACAGCTTAGACTTATGGAATGCACTAATGTGGGTATACCTTGAGAACGGGCATGAAGAGGGCACACTTCATTGGTTTGAAGCACTGCAACTTGAGGGTTTATCCTTGGATGAATTTTCATTCAGTTGCTGTTTTAAGGCATGTGGTGGCATATATGCTATAGACAAGGGACAAGAAATGCATTGTGAAGTTGAAAGAAGGAATCTTTTGCATGGAGACCTTGTTTTGGGCAATGCATTAGTAGACATGTATGCAAAAAGTGGTTTGGTAAGGCTTGCAGAAGAGGTTTTTGACAAGCTTCCAAACCAGAATGTCTTCAGTTGGACAGCACTAATTGCAGGCTATGCTGAACATGGGCAAGGTGAAGAAGCTTTGAAGTGCTTTGATTCATTGCAACTCAGTGGAATAGCTCCAGAAGCTTCGACCTATGTCTGTGTTTTAAAAGCTTGTGGCAGCATTCAAGCAGAAGACAAGGGTAGAGAAATACATGTGGAGGTTGAAAGGCAGGACTTAATAAAACAAAATATGATTATCGGTAATGCTCTAATTGACATGTATGTTAAATGTGGCTTGCTAACAACTGCTGGAGAAGTTTTTAATAACCTCCCAGCTCGTGATAACATCTCATGGACTACACTTATCATGGGTTATGCTGAGCATGGGCGTGCAGAAGATGCTTTAGAATGTTTTAGGCAAATGCAACTCAATGGATTCTTTTCTGACACAGTTTCATTAATAAGTGGTTTGAAAGTATCCAGCAATATCAAGGCAACTGAATTAGGGCAGGATATTCACAATATGATCAAGGAACATGAGTTGCTTAATCAAGATCTTGTAATTGGGAGCAGCTTGATTGATATGTATGCCAAAAATGGTTCCATTTCCCATGCAGAAGAAGTCTTTGCCAATCTCCCACTTCGAGACCAGGTTACATGGAATGCATTAATAGGAGGCTATGTTGACCATGGTAATTCTGAGGAGACAGTAAGATGTTTCAAACAGATGCAACTGGAAGGTTTACTGCCAAATGAAATCACTTTTCTTAAGGCTTTAAAGGCTTGTGCCATTGCTCATGCTTTACAGGAGGGCCTGAGGTTGCATGTTCAAATTGAAAATGAAAGGTTGTCTGAAAATAATATCTATGTTGGAAGCAGCCTGATTGACATGTATACAAAATGTGGCTCCTTTGATTCAGCAAGGCTAGTGCTTGAGAAACTACCCATCCCAAATGTCGTCTCGTGGACTGCACTTATTGCAGGGTATGAAGAACATGGGCTTAGTGAGGAAGCCCTAGAATGTTATGATACTATGCAGCTAAAGGGTGCCTTCTTGAATGCCATCACATATGTTGCTGCCTTGAAAGCCTGTGGGAACATAGGGGCAATTGAGAGGGGGTTTGAGATACATGCTGAGGTTGAAAGACGAGATCTTCTTAATGGAGACCTTGTCATTGCCAATGCATTAATTGACATGTATGCAAAGTGTGGCTCAATGATAAAGGCACAAAGAGTGTTTGATGCACTTACACATCGAGATGTTGTATCCTGGACAACACTTCTGACAGGGTATGCTCAACTTGGAGAAAATGGGCATGTTTTGTATAATTTTAACAGAATGATAGCAGATGGAGTGGTGCCCAATTCCGTAACATTTGCAGTTGTTCTAAGTTCTTGCAACCGAGCTGGTTTGCTAGAGGAGAGCTACATGCTTTTAGAGGTCATGAGCAAAGAATATGACATTTTTCCAAGCATAGAGCACTTTACTTGGGTTATAGATGCCTATGGTCGTTCAGGGAAAATAGATAAGGCTGTGGACATGATTCAAAATATGCCTTTTTGTCCTAACCCCTCGATTTGGCATGCTGTCTTGGTTGCTTGTGAGAAAGGAGGAACTGTAAAGTTTGGAAAACAGACTTTTGAACAGTCCATGTTATCAGATATTAAAAATGCAGAAATGTACAAGCCACATATCTTTGTTTCTTGTGAAACACTAGGAGCAAGTGAACAAATTTGAAAGAAAGATTCTGGCAGAGGCATATGTAGTTAACACACTGTTTGAAGCTGAAAGGAGTATGCTTGCAATGTGAAGTTTATCAATTTGCTGCTGAGGGGTTGACATTTTGTCTGAATGATTGAAATTCTCTCTTTACAGATGTCTTATCAGCCTCTAATTTCAGTTCAAGATTTTAGCTTGCTCTATGAAGGTACAAGACATTGGTGATGTATATAGTGAATGCATGTTGCATACTGAACCCATTTGGCATTAACACAACATTGGGAGTAAACAAGAATGCTGAATTTATTTTGCTCATTTTGAGAATGAGAACTGGTTTGTTCAGGTTTGACCTGATACATGCAGAGATCTACCATTTCATTTTTCATGGTATACACACATGCCCTCAAAAAAAATCAGTAAGTTAAGCTGCCATGATTTGCATTTCTTTCCTCCATGGAACTACAGGAGGTGGAATATGACTTTGTGAGAGTATGCAGGTGAATAATGCAATGCTTTTTGCAGGGAATGAGCTTCAAATGGCACCCATACTTCATTGAACCATTTGGAAATCTGACAGGTTTTGTACAGTTCCAATTATACATGTATTGAAGTTTATACTCACATTATTTGTTCATTTTCAATAAGATGTCATCTTGCAAAGGCAACCACTGTACCATAGTAACATGATGACGCAGAAATTTTTGGAACCGGAATTTTTTCACACATTCCATAAACATGCCTGAAAATATGATTTTCAGATAAACTGTTTCGCATCATGTTCTTGTAGATCCTTTTATGTCCCCAGGGGAAAAGTAGTGGACGATTTCACAAATAGCAGGAATCTTGATTTCAGACTTTAAGGTGTGTTGTAAAACAAAAAGCAGGTGAAGGGGAAGTTCAGAGAATGATCATCTTTTATGAATTTACCCTGAGATACGCACAAAGATGATGAATGGCGACTTGCTCACACTGCACTTAATACGAGATATCCTTTATGAATGGAGCAGAACAGTGACAATAACTAAATCATGTTTAGATTAAACACTTTGCATTGCCCAATAAACAAAACATAAACAAGAGAGTTGTTCTCTTCTTTTTTTTTCTTGGTTTGTATTTTTCTTTCGAAATTCAATAAGCGTTATCACTTGATCAATCAAAATTGAAGTTAAAGATTCCATGATAGGGAGACGTAATTCATCCCGTTTCAGATGTTTTTTGGTTCCTCTGCCATCAGATTGAGAGTCATGATTAATCGATGTTTCAGTTATTCTTTTGTTAATCGTTCCCCTGCTGCTTTATTGTTTAGTTTTTATCCATTCTTTCCTCCCATAAATTCACATATCATAGTCATGATTCTACATGTCTTCTGCACACCAGTTTATCGGTATGGTACTTTTGAGTGGTCATTCACACCTCCTTTTTGGAGCTCTGACTGCAGACAATTCAAGGTGATGATATCGATGAAGATCCCTCACAAATGTTCATGCAATGACCCAGAATAGAGATGGGTACGTCTGAACTCAGACATGTATACATCCACTTCAATAAATTCCTTTATCTCCTTCTATTTAAAAGTGTTAGATCAATCCAATTAAAGTGACACCTTTTATATGTACCCATGCCAAAAGGCCAAGAGGTGTTCACACCCCTTATGCCACTAGTATAACATTCTCTTCCCCTTGAGTTCATTTTTATCTTAAAGAATGGAATTAAAAGGTCCTAGCTAAGGACAGAGATAGGATATGATAGGTACTCCCACTGAATGCGCCATGTACCATGTGTATATGGTCACCTCCACAATGTTTCCCCATGTCCTTTCCATTACGATGCCTCCTAAGGGTGCATTTCGAAGGTAGGAATTTGTTTTTGAATGGTACTCACCCTCTTCCATGTAGCACTATCATCTGTTCCATCCTTTCCTTCCACTTTACAAGGCACTCTCTATATAGGTGCCTTCTCATCCGTTTCTCTCAAATATGTAGTATTCCTTCGGGTAATGCAAAATGGACTGAAGAGAAATAGACTATATCACCTCACTGTCAGGAATGAGGTGTTAGTGTCATGGACAAGGAAACCATCTTAAACCTTAGATTCTATGTGACTTTCCATATCTCATGATTGGATCAGATTTTGGAGAAACTAATGCTTCCATCGCGTCCAGAATGTGCCAAAACCCCAAGATCGACTATCTATTTGCTCAATTCTGACACCTGATGGTCTTTCTTCAAGTTGATGATATCATGATGACATCATCAAGTCGTAACTGCCATAGAGCACCACCTTTGAACACCTATAAAAGGAGGGATTCACCACATTCATTCTTAGTCTTGCCAATACCATTCATGGGAGCTCAAGGAGTCATGACCGCCAAGTAAGTACTCTCCAAGTTCCAATTCTAGTTTTTGTCTTGTTCCTTGTTCGAGTCTTGTCTAGTCTAGTTCTTGGACATCCTGTCTTGTCCTCTTGTAATCTTGTAGTACGAGATCTTGTCGACTTCTTTCTTGTATCTAGTTCATCTCTGAGAAGAGAGTTCTTGTAATCGAGATATCTTGTTTCATACTTACGATCCCAGGTTGTGGGATCTCTTGTATCATCTCTAGTCTAGTTTTCCATACCTATTGGTCCCGAGTTGTGGGACGTCTATCAGTTACGTATTCTTGTATCGTTTTCCCTACATGGGTGCTCTTGTAATCAAAAGTGTATTTCCGAAATCTTATCTAGTGTAGTCATAGAGCACAATCTAGTGCTCCCCTGACATTTTGGCAAGACTGCCCACATCAAGTCCCTATCTAGAATGATGGAATCCATATCCATACTCAGAAATATCGAGTCTACTCTGGATGATATATATAAACTTCAAGAATTTGAACGGAGGTTACGGCAAGGTGATCGCTCAGTTGGAGAATTCGCATCAAACTTCAAAATTGTATTTCAAGGATCCACATATCAAGAAGACTATCTAGTTAATCAGTTTCAAAGTGGTCTCAAAGATGAAGTAAAGAGTTGTTTATCCTCTACATCTCAGTTAAATACTTTAGATGAGGCTATCAATCAAGCAATTAAGTGTGAGAATCAGTTGTTAAAAGAAAGTTAAGTCCAAGAGTCAAAAGTCCTGAATAATGAAGACACTATTCCTCAAGAATCTGAATCAAGAATCTTTGAAGCCCAAAAAGTCATTACAAGTGATATGCAGTATACATGTTATGAAGATATCAAGAAGGTAAAGGATAAGGAGGATTTCATGTTCAATCAAGGAGGTATGCTTACTCAATGCTCTCCATCAAAGATCTTGGAAACACCACAACATTCCACTAGAAGCTCAAAGGATATATTGCATGAAGAAACCAAGGAAGCTCAAGAGAGAACCAGTCCTTCACCACCTATCAGGATTGAGGATTATGAAGAATTCGAATTGTACATTTATTAGATTCAAGGATCTCTCGAAGAAGATTGGAATGCCTTATTCACTGGAAAGCATATGACATCATTGATCATACTTGGGAACTTACAGAAAATATTCAGAGAGCAAAATTCAAGGTTCATGAGTTCCATAGGAAGAATCCAATGAAACCGAAGCTAGAGAACATGGGCGCTCCTCGTGGAACTTGTCGGTTGAGGGAGAGGTGATGTCATGGACAAGGAAACCATCTTAAACCTTAGATTCTATGTGACTTTCCATATCTCATGATTGGCTCATATTTTGGAGAAATTAATGCTTCCATCGCGTTCGGAATGTGCCAAAACCTGAAGATCGACTATCTATTTACTGAATTTTGACACCCGATGGTCTTGCTTCAAGTTGATGATATCATGATGACATCATCAAGTCCTAACTACCATAGAGCACCGCCTTTGAACACCTATAAAAGGAGGGATTCACCACATTCATTCTCAGTCTTTCCAATACTAGTCTTGGGAGCTCAAGGAGTCATGACCATCAACTAAGTACTCTCCAAGTTCCAGTTCTAGTTCCTGTCTTGTTCCTTGTTCCAGTCTTGTCTAGTCTAGTTCTTGGACATCCTGTCTTGTCCTCTTGTAATCTTGTAGTACGAGATCTTGTCGACTTCTTTCTTGTATCTAGTTCATCTCCAAGAAGAGAGTTCTTGTAATGGAGATATCTTGTTTCATACTTATGGTCCCAAGTTGTGGGATCTCCTGTATCATCTCTAGTCGAGTGATTCATACCTATCAGTCCCGGATTGTGGGACATCTTGTATTAATCACATATTCTTGTATCATTTTCCCTACGTGGGTGTTCTTGTAATCAGAAGTATATTTCTGAAATCTTGGCTAGTGTAGTCAGAGAGCACAATCTAGTGCTCCCCTGATAGTTAGTATCACCCAAGTTTCTTTTAAGCCTTCTCACGTGAAAAACTAGATGAATATGACAACTGTCTGGAAGTTTGATTTTGTAAGCCATCTTTTCTATTCTCTCGAGTATTGTGAATGGACCACAATACCTAGGAGAAAGTTTTGGATATGGTCCCATATTTATGGTTCTAGACCTAGACGAAAATCTAAGAAAGACCTTATCTCATACCTCAAATGGAGCTCTCTTATTGAATGTGAGCATAGACTTTAACTCTACTTTAAGCTCCCCTAATACTATGTTACATTCTTACTTCATTTAAGAACATACTCAAGGATGTTCTTATGTAATCGGGGCAAATAGTTTTGCCTCTTAACAACATCAGAAGTATTTTTAACTTCTAGGTGTCCCACATGAGGTGTGACATGACACTCATACAAAAACCATTGTCGCATTTGTACATCTCTAGGGACACACACTTTTATATAGCAAATATCCATGATGGGTATTGTAATTCTTCCGCTTGAGCCCTGTTTGAGCTTCCATTAACATGCCATCCTCAATGGAAACCCATATATTTGGATCCCCTTTCCTAATGGCTTCGGACATATCGAAATACGTAGAATACACTAGTGATTTGAGTAAAACTCAGTCCATTGAGCATAGGCATGCAGTTAAGTGAATCAACCACCACATTAAACTTTATCTACCTATACCTAAGTTCATAGTCAAATTCTTGAAGGGCCTCTACCTATGGACCCTTACGATCTTCAAGGTCTATTTGATCAAAGAACCACTTAATGTTCTCCTGATCAAACATTATTGTGACTTTGGCATCATAAAGATAATGAAACCACTTCTTCAAAGAATGTACAATTACATACAACTCCTCATAGACAAAGTAATTTCTTTGAGCTAGTTCTGACTTCTTGCTTTCAAAAGCAATTGATCAATTGTTTTGAATAAGAACCATGCCTATAGGATAATCACTCACGATAGAATCAACCATAAAGGGTTGATTGGGATCCACTCCATGTAAGAGAGGAGCTGTAGTAATTGCTACTTTTAGGCTCTCCATGAGTTGCCTCTATTCCCCAATGAAAAGTCCTCCCATTCTCTCTGAGGTGTTTCAGAAGAGGACAATTATCTTGGCATAATTCCTAATCAATCTACAATGGATACTTGACAAATGAAGAAAAATCTAAAGTTCTTCTAGGTTCTTAGGATGTGGTCACTCCATAATAGATCATACTTTGTCATCATCCATGAAGATTCCATCTTTGGAGATGATATATGAAATATACGTAACTTATTTTCTAAGGGATTTCCAAATGTTCTCTTCTATATTGACTATCGATCAAGATATCATTTAGAAAATCTACAATGAACTTACCTAGCTAGGGTTGTAAAACACTTTTCATGAGTTTCATGAAAGTTTCTAGATCATTGGTGAGATTAAATGGCATCACCAAGAACTTGTAATGCCCATATTGTGTCCTAAAGGAATTCTTAGGTACATAAACTCGCCCTTAATTTTAACTTAATGATACCTAGAAATAAATAATCTAGTGAGACATTAATGGAAACTTATTCTTGAGTACTATCATATTTAATGCCCTATAACCTTTGCATATTCCCATTCTTAGTTTCTTCACCAAGGCATAATATATGAAATTATGAGAGCAAAATTATCAATCATGATTTGCATTCTAGTGTTGATAATATTTCATTAGTGATGTGTGTGAACACACTTGGGACCTGCGATGCACCTTTTTCCCTCTTTAGGAGGTTTTTGCCCCCTAGCTTTTATATTCACCTATGACCATAATGGGTCACTTATCCTTGTACATTCACTTGGTAATTCATTTTGTATTGTGTTGTGCTCCAAGCTTCTTCTTATTTCTTGTGCTATTCATGTGCTTCTCTAGACCTCAAGTTCTAACAATTGGTATCAGAGTAGGTCACTACTTCATCTAAGTCATCGTTGACACTCCTCCAATAATAGTCTTAGAATTGCACGAAAATTAATGAGCATACTCATAGCAATTACTAGTTCAAAACAACTTCATTTTGTGGCATTGAGATTTGATTTGAGCTCCTTTCAACTTGTGACAAAGTATTGTAATGATTATGTAGGAAATTTTTTCCTTTTGTGCCAAACATATATACAGGTTTCAGTTTGCCAATACAAGCATCTCAAAGTTTGCTACAAGTTTGGCAGAGCTTGACACGGTGTTCTTGTTCAACTTTTTAAGATACAATCAATTTTTTGCATGAGGATAGTTAGTCACTAGCCATGGTTGAAAGCAATGATGTATTCCACGTATTGAGTGTTGAGGATAACTTGATGGTACTAAATACCCATTATGGGCATATATGATGTATCATATATTGATCGCAAAAGGAATGTGGGATATTGTGCAGGGTGTTGGAAAATGTCCTATTAGACTTGCAAATACAATTATTAAAGGTGAAGAAGATAGCATTGAAGATGACGATCTTCAATTTTCTGGGTTTTGGTTCATGTTGCAACACCTACTACAAAGAAACTTTGTTGGGATGGAAGAGATTCTTAGGCATATGCATTGATAACTTTGCCTGTCAAACGTGCCATTATCCCTCACATTCACTCCTACAAGATAGCAAGAATGTTTGGGATACACTTGCAACCTTATACTAGATAAGAAATGAGGCTCGTGTCGCTTACCTAGGAAAACATTCAAAAAGTGAGCATATGAATGAAGGAGATTCTATGGATAGTTTTTTTATAAAGATCAAAGATTTCATGGAATGTGGGATATTGTGCAGGGTGTTGGAAAATGTCCTATTACACTTGCAAATACAATTATTAAAGGTGAAGAAGATAGCATTGAAGATGACGATCTTCAATTTTCTGGGTTTTGGTTCATGTTGCAACACCTACTACAAAGAAACTTTGTTGGGATGGAAGAGATTCTTAGGCATATGCATTGATAACTTTGCCTGTCAAACGTGCCATTATCCCTCACATTCACTCCTACAAGATAGCAAGAATGTTTGGGATACACTTGCAACCTTATACTAGATAAGAAATGAGGCTCGTGTCGCTTACCTAGGAAAACATTCAAAAAGTGAGCATATGAATGAAGGAGATTCTATGGATAGTTTTTTTATAAAGATCAAAGATTTCATGGAGCATTTGATTTTTGCTTATGAAATCTTGCTGGATAGTTCACTGTTGGCCGTCAAGGTCAAGCACAAGGCATGGGAATGCATCAAACAAGGGGACACGCAAGAACAAGCAGCTTGTAGGGAGCTCCAAGAAGTGTATGTGAAATCCTTTCACATTTTTGCAACTCCAGTTTTATTCAAACCGAGGAGTTCTCGAGCTTGAGGAATATTAGAAGTACCTATGTATCAATTTTCATATTTTTTTGAGTCTGTTTGATCCCTCAAATAAGCCCTCGAACCTAATTTTTAACTAGGCTAGACACTAGGTCTGGACAGGGCCAAAACTAGTCAAAAAATTATAAAAAGAGCTAGAGAGCTCATTTTTTAGGTTAGCTTCTTAGTAGCTGATTACAGAGTTGGATCAATAGAGATTGAAGCTTTTGTAAGAGAGTTCTTATGCAATTGAAGCTTCCCATTGTTCCTCCCTTTGATCTTGCCTTGTGTGTGTGTGCATGTACATGCTTGTCACTCACATTTGCTCACCACAATTACTCACGATCTTCATATCCTCCTCATGTGTCCACGGATTGACAAGTAAAGGAGGTGGTGCTCATGCTTGGGCTACACCAAATTTTGGCGCCATTGTCAGGGAGAGTTGCTCGAGGGCGAGTGTTGTGATGGTAAGATTGTAGATTTGCAACATTGGAATGTAAAAAATAGTCATTTTTTCTTAAGTTTCTGATTTCTTTCCGTCTTCATCATCATTATCTTCACCATCTTCATCTTCGCTGAAAATTTTTGTTTTTGATTCTATATTCACTCTTTTCACCTCATTTTTCATTCATGGTTGTGCAAGAGAGAGAAAAAGAGAGGGAAAGTGTTTGTGCTTGTGAGTTTATGTGCTTTCCATGATCCTCTGCACGACACGCAGGCCTCAATGTTTGATTTTGAAGTTCTTGCCAAAATTCTTAGAAAATCGTGAATTTTTGGAAAAAAATCACGACTTTCTCGAAAAATCAAAATTTATTGAATTTTGCATTCTCTTTTTCCTACCTGAAATCACAAACAATTGTGAATTTTTGGTTTTTTGATTTTTAGGAAATTGCACATTTTTGGTTCTCTAAGTGTGAATAATTCACGACCTTTTGGATTTCTAACTGTGAGAAAATCGTGAATTTTTGGGCTCCAATTTTTGAGAAATTTGCGAATCTCTACCATCTAGATTTTCAAAAAATCGTGACTTTTTGCCATCAAGTTTTTGAGAAAATCACGACTTCTTGTAAGGCAATTTTTTAGAAATTTGCGACTTTTTGCCATCAAGGCTTTAAGAAAATCGTGACTTTTTAGAATCCAACTTATGAGAAAATCATGACTTTTTGGAATCCAACTTGTGAGAAAATCATGACTTTTTATTATCAAGTTTTTGAGAAAATCGCAACTTTCTACAAGGTAACTTTTGAAAAATTTGCAACTTTTTGCCATCAATGTTTTGAGAAAATCACTACTTTTTTGAAGGAAACTTTTGAGAAATTTGCGAATTTCTATACTCAAGCTTTTGAAGAAAATCGCAAATTTCTGTAATCCCATTTTTGAGAAAATCACAAATTTTTGCCATCTAATTTTTTGAGAAAATTGCAACTTTCTGCCACCTAGATTTTGAGAAAATCGAGACTTTTTGGTAGACTACTTTTGAGAGAATCATGACTTTCTGCACTCCAATTTTTGAGAAAATCACAAATTTTTGCAATCTACTTTTTGAGAAATTCGCGAATTTGTGCCATCTAGTTTTTCAGAAAATCGCGACTTTTTGGAAGACTGGTATTCTGGAAATCGCAACTTTCTACAGGGAAATTTTTGAGAAAATCGCGACTTTTTGGAAGACTGGTATTCTGGAAATCGCGACTTTCTACAGGGAAATTTTTGAGAAAACCGCGACTTTTTGGAAAGAATTTTTTGAGGGATTCATGACTTTTTGGATACTTATTGGGCAAAACATCGTGACTTTTTGGCTTTTGATTTTCACAAAATCACGACTTTTTGGTTGTATGAGTCTCGAAAGATTGTGATTTTCTAACACATCCTGTTTGTTTGTTTTGACCCCCATGAGCCTGATTTGACATGACTTTTTCATCCAAAATATGTTTTTTGAGCTCTAGAGTGCGTTGGAAAGCTCATTTCAAATCCCACACAGTCTCAACTATTTTTCTTAAAAATAACGTGTTGACTTTTAGATAGACTAATTTGAGGTTGACCTTCAAGGGGGATCAGGAAGCCAAGGCGGCTCCAAAGGATTTTGAGCAATACAAAGGGGGAAAATGGGTCTTTAAAAATTCTTGAATCAAACTGTCTGTCAATAAATTAGAGTTAAAGCTTTATCTAACCGTGGGACTTTTAGAGATCCATTGAGAGCCATTCAAGGGTGGCAAAGAAAAGGTGGCAAGTGCATTGCAAATATAGGAACGTGTATCCTAGACATTCAAGTGTAATATGAGTAGTGATACTAATTAGTTAGGGCTCTGATAGATACAAATCAAGTCCAAGGAAACCCTAGTTTCTCAACTTCAAGCATAGCTAAGATACTGTTGTGACAAACCTAAAAGGCAAAGGACATAAGTGGATCGATCACATCTCAGAGTATGATAAAACTCAAGTATTAGTAATGATGATATTTGTCAGAAAGGATTACATTGGAGAAATCTATAAAAGAACAAGTAACTGATTCAAAAGAACATTGCAACACGGTTATACTTGGGAAAATTGGGACTAGTGGACAAAGCTTATGAACGATAGATCAGGTAAATACCTAGGCCGAGATAGACAAAGCATCAGATCCTCTCAAGCTAGTGTCAATCACACAGCTAGGTCATGGGCACAACAACTTAGTGATTATCCCTACGTGCTAAGTTCAAAAACGAGTGATTCAAAAATGTCTTTTGGCATGGAGAGACCCATAGGTAGCTATAGCACTGCTTATTTACAAACTTCAGAAGGTCCCTATAAAACGCAATTGGAATATATTAGGACCAATCGATTAGGTGCATGAATCTATGAGGATGGTCTCAGGTGACCTATTGTCCAACTCAAAAATCCTGATCTACCCTTCGGACTTGAACATCCAATGGTTAAATTTGAAGAAGGTTCATATATTGATAAGCAAGGAACCATGTATGTGGTTTCCAGGTTACTAGACACGACAAATGAGTTTGGAAATTTCATTCCCGAGAATGAGATAGGAGACTTAGAGCAATAAGTCCTAGCACAAGAACCCAAGACTCCTCGAGGAAAATCCGTTTTGAACAGAGTGATTACCGTAGAGTGGGTTCCCCAAGACAACAAAAGCATAGAACTATTCTTGAATAGAGAAGTGAAGGAAGCTTTTTGAAGATACAATCCAGGTCAACTTAGCAAAATAGGTGGAGTCACCATCTGCGAGTTCAAATATCATAAGATAGTAGGCAAAGTTGTCTATCTAGATAACACATCGGAGAGAATGTTCTTGGTAATAGAACATGGCAGGCATGCATATACGTGGTAGGGTGAATTGATTTTCCCTCAACCAAGATCTAATGTTTCCCATGGCATCCAAGGATCAGGATCATCACAAGCTCATGAAAAACAGAGGGAAAGAGCCAGAGAGAGAACTGAGGTAAGCTTTGCACACACTGTGGGTAGAGATAGATCACGAGTTGAAAGCAAAAGACCTGAAAGAGAGAGACACTGATGTTGATATATTTAGGTAGGATGTGTGTGAACACACTAGGATCGTCAAGGAACTTTTTTCCCTCTTTAGGAGGTTTTTTCCTCCCGACTTGTATATACGCTTATCGCCCTAACATGTTATTTATCTTTGTACATTCTAGTGATAATACATTTAGTATTGTGTGTTATGATCCAAGCTTCTTCTTCGTCCTTATGTTGTTCGCATGCTTCCGTAGACGTCTAACTCCAACAATTGGTATCAGAGCAGGTCGCCGCTTCATCTAGGGTCATGGAGGGCATGTTCAAGTGCAAGGAGATGCAGAAGATGTGTCAGTCTGGGAATGAGTATTTCCAAGTGGTTCCCCTAGAATTCGATTGAGAACATCTCCTCGAAGGTCTGCTCATAACATGTAGGCATGTACTTGTTTCTAGCATGCCATGCATAAAAAGTGTTGATGGAGGGGGTTTTACTCATATCATAGGCTAAATCAAGATTACTTTCATTGAATCCTAGAGTTGATATGTAAGGAGCCTTTACATTTTTGAATGTTTTGAAGATGAACGTCATGAGCTCAAATATCTTTATACAAATCTTTGCAACAATACCTTGTACATGTTTGAATTGTGGGGTCTAGTGGCATATTGTAGAGATCATATAAGCAACTATAGGGGTCCCGTTTGGTAGATCAAAGTAAGGGTAATTAGCCCAACCGGATCACCCTTTCGTAGTATTTACCTTGAGGGCGAATTCTGGTCACGGCCTTTGGCAGGGTACTGTGCCGTAACATGGATTGTATTTTATTTAAAAGGGTGCATTAGAACAGGTGCACATCATTTTTGGATAGGTGTTGATTGATCTTGCATGCTAGTTTGGTTGAAAGATTGTGCCTTTTCTTGCTGCCTCTAAGAGGTCCTTTGGCTCAATTGAGTTGCAAAAGTTGGTTTCTCCTATCACCCATTTGATCTATGCATGGTATTGTGCAAGAATTACAAAATATGGTATATATTGCAACTTGGATGTAGCAACGAGCCATTGATGGGAAATATTTTGGAAGTATGCAAACTTGAGCACCGTTTCCTCTAGATTTGCTAGTCATTGAATTTGAATAGCTATGCAGTCATCATGTGTTCAGCCTATCTCTTCAACCCACTTTAGCCATTGAGGTACCTCGGTTTCAAATGTGTCCTAAGCTTCATTTTTCACACGACCTCCTAGAATTAGTTGTGCCTCATATGCATTTTCAAATGTCTCTTGTAGTAGAATCTTGACTAGCACTTCGGGTTCTGGTTCTACTGGTGGTGAATTTCATTCATATTGTGCTATCTTGGCATGTAATTCCTCTATTTTATTTTGAAGATTCTCAACTTCTCCTCCATTGCTATTGACATGTGTCTTCTTAGAAGGCCCATATTTCTTTATAGCTTGGCATTCATGTCCATCTACTAGTGAAGCATGGTCTCCAAGTTCTGGACTGCTTCAGCATCCACATCTTGCAATTGGGAATGGATTTCCTAATGTGCCTGCTGGAGAGTAGCATACACGGCTTGTATTCTACAGTTTTCTTCTTCTAGTGTTGTCACCCTATCATGTAAGCATTGTGATTTTGCTTGAAATATAGCACTTTGAGCTTCCAATTGTTGATAATCTTGTTGTAATTGATTAGCACAGTCAATCATAGTATTAATTGTAGTATTCATAGATGTAGATGTAATAGTTATTGGTGGAAATGCAAGGGGAATGGGAGTGGGAATGGGTGATGTGAATGAAGCGCATGAAGGTGCAATAGGTGCAGGTGATGTTGGTGGAGGGGGAATGGGAGATTGTGGAAGTGTAGGTGGAGGAGGTGGTGAGGTAGGTAGTGGGATGTCCATAGAGTCAGACAATATTGTGCAAGTGCATTCTACCATAAAAATGGGAATGGTAGAATCCTTTCAAAGCTTTCATTACTAAGCTCTTCAAGAAGGATTCCTCAAGGGAACTCTAAATCAATTGACACAAGGGGAAAAATAAAGTTGGGTCTATTTGTACTTCTTCTTGGAAACTAGAGTGAGAATGGCCTGACTACCCTTTGTGGTGTAGGAGTTACATATGGAGTTAATGTGGCTCCTCTAGGTTGAGCACATGGTATAGATCCTCTCATCCTCTTTGATGGTGGTGCAGAGGATCTCCTTCTCTTAAAATGCTTCACTTTGTTTCAAGATAGTGCTCATTGAAGGGGTATGTCATAAGTGAGGCATCTATATATGATCCTCATAAGATCACAACACCCATACCACACTGCCTTCCTCGACCAATGCTTGTGAGCAAGATGGAACTGATCAATAATCTAGTGTAGCAGGTTGATGGTCAAGTTTTGTGTATCTGCTAAGTATAGAATGAACCAAACTTTTTTATGCGGCATTGTGAATATGTCTTGCCTTGGGAATGCAAAATGTTGCATGCAAATTCTCAAGTGCACCACGGTGCTAGGTGTCATAGCCACCATGTCCCTAAGCTTTGTCAATTTCTAATTCTTCATGTCGTCTAGAACCAAACCCTCTGTCTTAGTGGGGATATGCATATGCCACATATCTAAGGCTTCACGAATGAGGTTTTTTGTCAAACGGAACCACTTTAACTCATTGCCATGCACTAAGGATGTGATCACAAAGGTATTGGATGCTCTGGGATACTTATTGGTCATTAATAAGCTGATGAGATAATAGCATCATATAAAATCTAGCTTGGGGAGCTTAGTACTAAACTAAACTGCCAACCCTACTTTCTACCATACAAGACATAGCTCCTCTACATTCTGTAGATGTTCAAATTCTCTTGTGAAGAAGTGATACTTGCCCCAGACATTGTTGTATTATATCTTCGCTTCCCAAAGAAATGATCCTTCCCCAAGGGCTCCTACCACTTCACTAAACCAGTGTGAGTTTTTGCTTACTTGAGATGTATGCCCCATTAGCAGATCTTGAATAGGGATGATTTTCACATCCCTCATATCCTCTGTCCATTCCTTAAGTTTGTCTAATATGGGCAGACTCTCTATATTGATGGTTTGCTAACTAGTCCCTATGTGTAAGATGGTGCCTATTGCTTCCATCATAGTGCTAACGATGTTTGTTGCTTTTGAATCTGCTAGAACAAGAAGGTCATATTAGCATTGCATTGGAAACGAGATGATACCTTGTCCCATTTACAATACCAACATGATAATCATTCTGCTCAGTGAGTTAGTAAGGGTGTGGTGTGGTGTGGATGTGAGTGAATGTTAAGAGGTTAGTAGCTTCCCTAGATGCATACTCTGGGTGTGCAAAGTACGTAGAATGCATCTAACCTATTTGTGAGGCTATTTACATTGTTCCACACCTCCCAATCCTATGAGATAAGCTTTAATAGGATTAATTTTCAATTGGAGGTCTTGATAGTATGAAAATTTAATTGCACTAGTGGTTGTGCTTGAATCAATCAAGACTTTTATGTCTTCTCATTCTTGCCCTATACTACTTCTGAGGTTAGAAAAGGACATCGTTCCATTATTCTATGATGGTTACCACTCGTCATTTGGCACATAGCTATGTGATATCTTGGTGCTTCATGAACATCCTACCTAGGTTGATCTCTACCTTCTCTTCCCAATTTCATACGTCATGTGCATTCTAAGGCTTTTGTTTAAGCTTCTTCTCAAATTCGTCTTTCTTCTTCTTTCCGCTTCTTTACTGTGTTGAGTCGACTCAACATTTCCTTTGTTAGGGATTCTTGATATAATTTCACTCTGCATCCATTGATATAGCCCGGTAGTATATCAACCTCTAAGGTGCCTAGCTGGACAGCTCCACTTGTTGAGATTCTATTGATTATCATGGGTCCATAGCCACATTTTTCTAATTTTATGGCATGCTACTTTATATACCAAAAATAAGTCACCTACCTTCAAGCGCTTATCTCTTACATGTGCATCGAAGTAAGCTTTTTGTCTTTTCTTGGCTCCATAGACCAAGCAACTTCTCTTAATCTAGTTTCTCTCAATCGTTCTAAATCAAAAATTTTAGAAGAGAGTTCATGGCTAGTCCATTGATGCTCTTGTGCTACCTTTAGAGTGGGTATCAGGAAGACTAAGGGTAATAATGCATTCTAACCAAACACCATCTGAAAGGGGGTGGCATTGAGTACCATTTTATAGGCCACTCTGTAAGCCCAAATAGCCTGATGCAATTGTTTGTCCCAATCAAAACATTTATTGTTCACTAACTTTATTACGATAGTGCAGAGAATCTTATTAGTGCTTTCTGCTTGATCATTTTCTTGTGGATGGTATGGGTTGACTTCTTGTGAATGACCATGAATTCTTGTAACAAGTATTCAATGACCTCATTCAAGAAGTGGGTACCACAATTGGCAAACCATATCTTGTAAATACATTTTTGAACAGAAACTTGGTTGTAGTTTGCACATCGTTCTTCCTAGTGGCTTTCACTTCTACCTGTTTGGTTAGATAGTTTGTGGCAACAATAGTATACTCTGATGTGAACTCTTGACTAGAGGATTAATAGGAATGACATAGAGAATGCACATCCTCCCATCATGGGTCTCAGTGGCATCTTGTCTTTGTGTATTGGATACTCAATGCATTGGCATATGTCACACTGCTTCACATAGGTATGTGAAACCATGTGAAGCGTTGACCACCAAAGACCTACGAATAGTATTGCTTTGACCACCCTATTTGGTCCAAAGTGTCCTGCCACATCTTGGTGAGTAGTTTCTAAAATCTTCAGATACTCACTTTCATGGATACACAACCTAAGATATCCATCTCTTCCATGTTTTTATAGGTTATCTCCAGTGAGAGTATAGTCCAAGGCCTCCTGTTCTAAACTTCTTCTTCTAGCTAACATCATCTCTTGAGGAAAGGTTTTTGTCTTCAAAAAGGCTACCAAAGAATGCTCCAATCTGGCATTAGTGATACTTGATACAAAGTAGCATGTTCTATTGGTGATCTATTATAATAGGTTGGACAATCCTTACACATCCTATGGACATCTACTTCCATGGTTGGCAAATATAAACCTAATCTTTAAAAAGTCTAGAGGGTTCTATATTTTGAATGAGGTTGCCTCACTGCACCTACGTGTGTTATTTTAAAGCATTTTGAGTACTCATCTTCTTCTACACAACAAGCCAATGTGCCTTGATCTATGTTTTTGTACACTCTACCTACCAATATATGATATTTTTGGGATTTCACCACTTCTTTACCTTTTTCTTTCATCACCGAGTGCTTAGGTCCAAAGGTTAGAATATGTACCATAGTTTTGGCCCAGGTAGGCACTACTTCCAAATTGAATAAGTGGGCATCTGACAATTCATCATATATTCCTTATGGAGCTTCTCCCGTGTTTAGTTGTGAAAGATGGTCAGCTTGAAGATGGGCCTTCCCTTTTCTGACTACCACCTTGAAATCATATTCCATTAGTAAGAGAAACCATCTTACTAATCTCCCCATATTGCAAGGCTTGTTCACTAGGTATAGCAATGCTTGGTGGGCTGTGAAAAACTTGAACTTATTTTCTTGCAAATAATGCCTAAATTTCTTTACTTGATAGACCATCCCTAATCCTTCTCTTTCTGTCGTGGTATAATTTTGCTCGATCGCATTTAATTGCCTACTTTCATAAGCTATCTAGAGATCAATGTTATCTTCACTAGTTGGTTGTGCTAGCACACATCCAATAACATATTTGGATGCATCCACATGAATATGGAATGGCTTATTCCAATCTAGTGTAATCAAGATTGTTGTTGAGCACAAATGTAGTTTCAACTCATTATAAGGTTTCTTTCACTCACCCATCCACTCAAAATTAGCCAAAAGGTTGTACAAAACTTTGCAATGATGGCATACATGTGGATAAATCGTCAATAGTACCCAAAATGTCCCATGAAGCCTGCATGTCCTTGACATTCTTTGTTCTAGTAACTCGACGATAGCTCTAACTTTATCCTCATCCATTGAGATTCCATTTTTTGACACTGTGTCCTAGGATTTTACCTTGCCTGACCATGAAAACACACTTTTTTGGGTTCAAGCAGGCTTGATATTCTCTATATTTGTCAAATATAGATCTCAATTCAAGGATGTGTGTTTGTCTGATGTTGGAATGAGCGCATAAATCATCATCATACACCTCTAAGTTTTTTTTGCAATAACTCCTTGAACACGTGACACATCATCCTTTGATGTGTAGGAGGAGCATGGTGAGCTCAAAACGCATCACAAAAAACAAAAAAATACCCCACTCTATGGCAAAATCCATCTTATGTTGGTTTTCTAGGGTGATAGCTACTTGGTTGTAGCCAAAAAATCCATCAAGGAAGTTGTATACTTCCTTGCTTGCTACATGTTCCAACAAATGTTCAGTGATAGGAAATGGATAGTTATCTCTGATAGTGGATGCATTAACGTTCTTCAAATTAATGCACACACGAAGCTTTCCATTCTTTTCTGTCACTACTACAATGGAAGATACCCATTTGGTATGCTCAATCTCATAGATAAATCCGACTTCTATCAAGCAATCTATTTCCAGTTTGATCTTTGCCGCATAATTATTGTTGATATATTTAGGTAGTGATGTGTGTGAACACTCTAGGACCGCCGAGGCACTTTTTTCCCTCTTTAGGAGGTTTTTTTCCCCCGGCTTGTATATACGCCTATTGCCCTAATGGGCTACTTATCTTTGTACATTCTCTAGTAATACATTCAGTATTGTGTGTTTGTGCTCCAAGCTTCTTCTTCTTCCTTGTGTTGTTCGCGTGCTTCCGCAGACGTCTATCTCCAACAATTGGTATCAGAGCAGGTTGTCGCTTCTTCTAGGGTGCCGTTGACACTCCTCCGTTTGCAGTCTCAGATTCGCACGAAATTTGGTGAGCATACTCAGGGTGTTTCCGAGATCAAAACAGCTTTGCTATGTGGTGCCGAAATCGCGATCTAAGCTCGTTTCGGCCTCCGAACGCACTATCGCAGCGCTTGTGCAAGCTATTTCGTCCTTTTGTGCCAAAGGTATATATCAGTTTCTGTTCGTCAATTTAAGTGTCTCGAAGTCTGCTACAGGTCTAGCAGAACTCGTCTGGGCAGTTCCGTTCAACTTTTTGAGATACAGTCAATTTTCTGCATCAAGGTATTTTAGTCACCGGCCATGGCTAAAAGCAGTGATGTATTCCGTATATTGGCTGTTGAGGATAAGTTGGATGGTACCAACTACCCATTATGGGCTTATATGATGTGACATGTACTGGTTGCAAAAGGACTGTGGAACATTGTGCAGGGTGTTGAAAGACATCCTGTTACACCTGCGACTACAGGTACTACAAATACAGGTGCTGGAGGTGCTGGAGCTGATGAAGATGGTGTCGAAGATGATATTCCACAGATTCCTATTCGTGCTGCTGTTTCTATTGCACCTATTGAAGAGCAGATTCGTTGGGATGGTAGAGATGCCCAGGCACATGCATTGATAGCTTTGTCTGTCAAACGTGCCATTATTCCTCACATTCGCTCTTGCAGAACAACAAAGGATGCTTGGGATACACTTACCACTTTGTACTAGGCTAGGAATGAGGCTCGTGTTGCTTACCTCCGAAAACAGTTGGAGAGTGAGCACATGAATGAAGGTGATTCTATGGACAGTTTTCTTACAAAGATTAAAGACCTGAAGGAACAATTGATTTCTGCTGATGAGGTTATACCAGATAGCTCACTTGTGCAGACCATTCTGAATGGTCTTGCTGATTCATATCAGAGTTTTGCTTCTACTCTTCGGTTGATGATGAAAGGCAATCCAAATGCCTTGTCATTTGAGGAGTTAGTCTCTGTTCTATTGCAGGAAGATCAGTCCAGGCAGAACAGGTCCATTATGCGTGTTGCAGATCAAGCTTTCCTGGCTAGTCAGAAGGGCAAAGGAAAATGGAGCTCTTCTACTAGTAAGCAGAAATCTGCAAATGCTGCACAATCGAAGAACCAGGATAAAGATGAGAAGAAATCAGAAAAGCAGAAATTGTTTTGCAAGTACTGTAAAGGAAATGATCATATCATAAAGAACTCTTCAAAACTGGTTGCTAAAGAGGCAAAGAAGAAAGAGGCTGGAATGGTTGTTGCAGAGGCCTCTACACCAAAAACAGAGTCTGCAAATCTTGTGCAGGAAGAAGAATGGGCGTTTACTACTGTCTGCAGTTTTGACCCATCTTCTCATGATCAGTGCATGTCTGTAGTAGACTCAGATGTTTGGTACTTTGACAGTGGGGCGACCAAACATATTACCTCGCAGCGCAGTTTCTTCTCTTCACTCGAGCCTGCCCCTACAGGGAATACTGTCACATGCGCCAATAACTCCTCTTATCCTGTTATGGGAGTTGGTAAGATCATTCTGACTACTGCTGATGGTAGTTCTTTCACTTTGTCAGATGCTTTATTTGTGCCACGGATCAAAAAGAACCTGTTATCAGTTTCTGCATTAGCCAAGATTGGCTTGGTTGTGAAATTCGTTGATGACAGGTGTACAGTCCATGATCTCTCAAATGGCGATGTGATTATTGCTTCTGGCATTTTATGTCATGGGCTGTATAAGCTCATAGACTATGAAAGATCTGTGAATGATTCAACATGTGCAGTTCATGATTCTCAGGCTATGTCAGATGCAAAGCTTTGGCATGCACGCTTTGGTCATCTGAATTTTGCTAGTTTGTTACGCCTGCAGAAATCTAAAATGGTGTCCTCTTTGCCCAAACTTGAGGCACCTGGAAAACATGTTTGTGAAGGCTGTATTTTGGGCAAAATGCAGCGTTCTTCCTTTCCAAAAGATGGTTCAATTCGGGCTACGCAGAAATTGCAGCTTGTACATAGTGATGTTTGTGGTCCTATGCAGACATCCTCTTTTGGAAATTACCTTTACTTCGTGACTTTCATTGATGATTTTTCCAGGCATTGAACAGGTGTCCCACTAAAGCGTTGCACTCTATCACTCCATATGAGGCTTGGCATGACTGCAAACCATCTGTTGCTCATCTGCGTGTTTTTGGTTGTTTGGCATATGCATTAGTGCCTGAACAACATCGCAGAAAATTGGATGATAAGGCAGTAAAATGTATTTTTGTTGGGTATAGTTCTAAAAGTAAAGGCTATGGTCTGTATCATCCATAGACTAAACGCATTCTGGTTAGCCGTGATGTTGTCTTTGTGGAAGATGCTATTCAGCCATTGCTTTCATGTACTAAGGAGACATCTGTTAGCTCCAAAGACATGTATGATACTTTGATGCCTCTTTTTACAGGTGGACAGGCTAGTGCTGGTCCTAATGAGGCAACTTCTCAACCTTTGCAGGTTTCATATGATGATGCAGATCATTCCATTTCTGATGCAGATTTACATGATGCACTTGTTGATGAGAGAGCTGATATTGAGAAAGCAAAAACTATGCCAAAATGGCTGGTGCAGACTTTGCGTGACAACAAATTAGATGCACCTTTGTCATATCGTACTCGTTCAGGCTCTCATAGTGCCTCCTTTGCATCAGATTGCTATGCTATGGCTGCATCTAGTCTCTGTGATGAGAATGAGCCTGTTTCTTTTGATGAAGCACAAAATTCAGAAAATTGGATAGCTGCTATGCAATCTGAATATGATGCTATAATGAAGAATGGTACATGGTCTTTATGTGACTTGCCTCCTAGCAAGAAGGCCATTGGCACTAAGTGGGTATACAAGCTGAAGCGTAAACCTGATGGTACAGTTGACAGGTATAAGGCTAGGCTTATTGCAAAGGGTTATGCATAGGAAAGAGGCATTGATTTTGATGAGACCTTTGCACCTACATGCCGTATGACCACTGTTCGGAGCATTTGTGCACTTGCAGCCCATCATGGTTGGAATGTACATCAGTTGGACATTAAAACAGCATTTCTGAATGGTGACTTGCATGAAGAAGTGTATGTTTTTCAGCCCCGTGGCTTTGTGCAGAAAGGGCATGAAAACCAGGTGTGCAGGTTAAAGAAGGCATTATTATATGTTAAACGTGCTAATGATGTGCTTCTGATCATTGTTGTCTATGTTGATGACATGTTGCTCACTAGTCCTATTGAGAAGCATATTGCTGATTTCAAGGCTGATTTGCATTCCTCATTTGAGATGTCTGATTTGGGGCATTTGCATCACTATTTGGGCATTCAGTTTATGCAAGTTGATGGTGGAATGGCTTTGTGTCAAACGAAATATATTGACACATTATTGCAGCGTTTTGGCCTTGAAGACTGTAAGCTGCCACTCCTATGGAGACAGGTTTACGATTGAGTCTTCATGATGCTGGAGATGCATTTGATGCTGTTCTCTATCAGCAGGCTGTTGGATGCTTGATTTACTTATGCATTACTCGGCCAGATATTCAGTTTGCTGTCTCACAGATGAGCAGGTTTATGCATTGCCCAAGAGTCACGCATTGGAAAGCGGTTAAGCGCATCTTTCGCTACTTGAGTGGTACTAGGCTACTTGGGTTGTTTTATCCCAAGGGGGGATCACTACCGCCAGATTTGCATGCTTTTTCTGACTCAGATTGGGCTGGTTGCTATGACACTCGTGTCTCCACCAGTGGTTTTTGCTTCATGCTTGGTAGCTCATGTATATCTTGCTTGAGCAAGAAGCAGCCTACTGTGGCCACTTCCAATTGTGAGGCTGAGTATAGGGCAGCTTTCACAGCGACTGTTGAGTGTGTGTGGCTCAGACGCCTTATGGCTGATTTGGGTGTTGGCCAGTCTTCTGCCACCACCATCTTCACTGACAGTCAGAGCGCATTGGCAGTTGCGAGGAACCCTGTGTTCCATGCTCGCACTAAGCACATTGAGGTGCATTATCACTATGTCAGGGAGAGGTTCTCTGCTGGGGAGATCAGCTTGGCATATGTGCCCACACAGGAGAACATTGCAGACCTTTTCACGAAGGCTCTGCCTAGGGAGAAGTTTGAAGCTTTCCGCAAAGCTTTGGGCTTACTTCCTTTTGTGGAGTGATTTCCACATAGCTTGGCACTTCCTTATACATGAGTGCCAGCTCCTTGTTCACCGCATCACTCCCAGGGGGGATTTGTTGATATATTTAGGTAGTGATGTGTGTGAACACTCTAGGACCATCGGGGCACTTTTTTCCCTCTTTAGGAGGTTTTTTTCCCCCGGCTTGTATATACGCCTATTGCCCTAATGGGCTACTTATCTTTGTACATTCTCTAGTAATACATTCAGTATTGTGTGTTTGTGCTCCAAGCTTCTTCTTCTTCCTTGTGTTGTTCGCGTGCTTCCGCAGACGTCTATCTCCAACAATTATCATTATAAGTGTATGGTTTCTACTTAGAGGTTGTGGCTTCTAACGACATAGGAAATCTATGAGAACAAATGTCTAGGTTTACTCCTTTCAAGTCTTTGTAGCTCCATGTAATCACATCTCTATATTCTCATAAAAGTTCAATCAACTCCTTTTCTTCTTCGTCGCTTAAATCATGTCCTATATATGTACACTTTTCTTCACCATCTTGTTTGGTTACAATAATTTTCTTAGTTTTTTCTTTGTTATCATATGTCAGTCTTGTGAATGCTTCTCTATTGGGCATTCATATCATGACCATTCAATCTTCTGTTTCATATTTCTTGAAATTTTCTAGGACTTCAAAGGTTTTCTCTTCCTCTACTGGCTCAATTATCGGTTTGCCTCTTTTCTTGTTCTTGGTTACTATCAATGTATCTACCTCCTTTGGCCTTTCCTCCTCCTGAGTTCCAACTTTTATTAAATAGAGGTAGGCTTCCTCTGAAGCACAAAAAGGCTCCATGAGGATAGACTCTTCATCTTTTTCACTCTCTTCTTTGGGTTCACTCATATTAGATGTACACTCTTCAATGATCAAATCATATATAATCAATTCTATCATGAAGACTGAAATATCATATCCATCCTCATTGCAATGGTGGGTCCATTGTTCCTCATTGACTGTTATTTCCATGGTCACTATAATTTTGGCCCAACCGTGGGGTTCAAATTCTTCGTCGAGAAAAACCATAAGTGCATAGACTGGGTCTTGAATTGTTCTAGGATTCTCCTTAGTGCCTACATCTCTATTGGTAGCTCTTTTCTCTTCTTCTACCGTGACTAGTGATGTGTCTAAAATGGAAGAAATTCATCCAAAGAGTTGTTCTAGCAGTATAGAGATATCTTTTCTTGTAGCCAAGGTGGATTAAGACACCAAGGAAGTATGCAATAGGGAAGTCAAAGACAAGAGAACCACAGAGAAGAAGAAGGACCTAGCAGACAAAGCACTCATCATCGATCAAGAAAGGAATAGGCCTATTTACAATTTTTCAAAATCAATCATGTAGCCAAACAATGATTCTCATCACTACATACGATTGTAATTATTCATTTTTTTTATATTTTCCACTCCATTTTGTCTAAGCTAAGGATTCCTCGAGCTTGAGGAGTGATAGGAGAATCGACGTACCAATTTTCATAATTTTTAGAGTTCATTTGGGCTTATGAAATAGCTTAGGAATCAATTTCTTAAGTAGGCCAGACTTTAGGTTTGAATTATGCCAAAAACTAGTCTAAAAACTATGAAAAGAGCTAGAGAGCTCATTTTGGGTAGTATTATTTTGGTAACTTAGCTTGTAAGAATCTCATTGTATCTTGAGTATGACCATGTGTGTGTAGGTGCTTGTGTGCTTCTCACTAACTCACTTGTGCACTCCACTAGCTCTTGGTCATCATACCACCCTCACGTCTCCATCGATTGACAATTAGGAGGTTGATCTCCTCACATTGCTTTTCACCATTGTGTCAGAGTGACACAAAAGTTGGCATTGTTGCCATGGAGCAAGTTTTGAGGATGAGCATGTGATGATAAGACTTAGAGTCTTGATGTTGGAATCGTAGGTAAGTAGGTAGTTTCACATTTTATAACTTTTTATCTTCTTCTTCATCATCCCTACCTACCCTATTCACCCCCTAACCCAATCTCCTTCATTGCAAAACTCTCATCACCTTGGTCATATCACCATCTCCACCTCATTTCCCTCATTTCACTTGCGAGAGAGAGCAAGAGAGCATTTGTGTGCAATTGGTTTCTTGCATGTTTGTGAGCTTTCTAGCAAGTGTCAGCATCAATGATAGTAGCAAAAGTAGTAGCATCAGCAGGTACAAAAACCTTTGCATGCATCCTAGGACAACAACCTCTATCTATCATGACATACAAAAACTTTTGGTATTTGATGATTCAAGTTAGCCAAAATAAACTACACCATGAGCACATTCCAAATCATTAAAAAATATTAAAAAATAGGTTTTTTTTTTGTCTATCATGATAAACACATATCTATCACATGATAAATGACATATAAAGATAATGACAGACTCCATCCATCATGATAGACACCTATCTATCACGATAGACATGTTTCTCATGATAGAAAAACCCAATGATCATTTCTATCCATCATGATAGACACCATCTCGTGATAGACTCTATCCATCGCACAACAGATGACAAAAAAGGATCTCGAAAAATTTTTATATCACAATAGAATTTCCTCCACGATATACTATGTCCATCATGACAAACCCATCTATCATGATATATGGTTGTCCATCGCACAAGAATGGAAAAACAGAAAATTTAGGGTTCTATTAATTTTTATAATTTTGTGTCTAATTTTTTGGATTTTTTGTAGAGACTTGGAGCTACTTGGAAGGATTAATGCAAGATACATGTGCATTGCAAGCTTGGGAGTGTGCATCTTGGGCATCTGGGTGCTAAGAAGGACACTTGACTCCAGGTTGGAAGAACTCTGAACCCCCTCATTCTATTTTCTAGCCTAGGCTAAGTGCAATTAGTGGTTTTTATTGATTAGGGTTACCATAGGCACAAAATAAGTTCGAGAGACTTTAATTTCTCAAGTTCAAGAATAGATAAAGCAAATTTGTGGAAAACTTAGCTAGAAAGAACTTAATCCAATTGATTACACATCCAAGTATGGCAAAACTCAAGCATTCTTGATGACGTATACCTTATGACAAGAAATTACACAAAAAAGAATCTAAAATAAACAAGTGGTTGTTACAAAAGAACCTTGCAATGCGGTTGTACCTAGGTATTGGCGCGAACAATTAATTCACATAAACCTTAGATCATATAGATACCTAGGAAGAGATAGACAAAGCATTAGATCATCTGAGGCTAGTGTCAATCACATGGCTAGGTCGTGGGTGCAGTAACTCAGTGATTATCCATACACTTTTGAGTTCACAACCACACTATTAGACACAACAGAGACCTCAACCTATGTTAGGTCAGCAATCACCACCCCTTGCCAATGTCATTTTGATAAAATACATTGCAATAGAGGACAACTTGAGTAGAGCCATAGTGTCAGCTTCTCCAAGGATCTCAGAAAATGATCCCAATGCTTAAAGTTTTGAATCGACCAACATGGATAGCACATCGGCTTACTATATGGATTCATTTGAGCATAATGAGATCTATCCATATGAGACTCCATTAGAACCTATTTGGGAGCCTGAGTACTCCAATGTGATGTATACAAACCCAAATCCTGGACCCCAATCAAGGTAGATGAGGCCCCAAGCACCTAGAAGACCATGTTACGGATGTCAGGGAGATCACTTTGTACACGATTCTCCACTTCCTCCACAAGGGAAACCTCAACATATAGTCATTCTAGGATTTTATTTTGATTGTGGAAAGGAACATCTCTAAAGAGATTTTCCTAAGAATCTGGCCATTACACAAAATATTACCCCAATCAATGTTATTGGCTTGATAGTAGAACCCAATGGAAGTGTGACAACTACTACCCATGTACAAGTAGTTACTAGAGCACAAGCTTTAGAAAAATCCTTAGGCATAGATCAAGAGAAGAAATCAGAGGCTAATGAGTCAAGTAGCTAAGCTAGAAAAAGAACTAGAGCTTGGAAGGATAGTCGAGAACAAATGAAGAGACAATGGGATAGGAAGTTGAGTGAACTAGAAGAAAGCTTGAAAGAAACAAAAATGAAACTAATTGAAATTGCATCCACTCTTAAACATTGCCACCATCCCAACCATCTCATCTAATCCCAACATCCATCCCACCACCACCCAAAGGGGGATCGGTCTTAGCCAATCCTACTCTTGAAAACTTGGAAATGATGTTCAAGTCTTATCAGGCTTGAATCCAGGAATGGCCAAACATGGTAGAGTTAGACAAATGTTATCCTCAAGTGGATTTAGAGATTGAAAGGACTAAGGTTTGTGTGAAAATGTGAGAACTATCTCAAGCTATGTTTGATGCAAGCTATCTTTCCAATCAGACGAATTCAGTGAAGCCACAGTTACATTTTGAAGGACTTTTGGAGGGGATAGGGTGGCTTGTAGCTAAACTTAGGGATTTGACTAGACCTGAGGCTAAGACTAGTGGAAGTGAAAGAATAAGCTTACGACCCCAAGAAGTTTATGTTCCTTATTCTATGAATGAGGGGATTCCTTCCTCTAAAAATCGATACTCCTAAGAGTTCTTGAGAGAGATACAAGAGGAGAAATGGGCCAAGGAGAGTGAGAATCCTCCTTCTATTGAAGTAGTGGATGTTATTCACGATCAGTTCCCTTAGGAAATTCCCTCAATTTGCTGGGAGCAAGAAGGCATAGAGTCAAGTGAACAATTAGACTTTGAATCCAATTCCATATTGGAACTGCCCCACTTTATAGGCCCATGGGATTCTAAGTCTATTCACATGAGAGCCCCCATAGTTATGGTAAGGAATGATGATTTAGTTCTACCAAGGAGCACAGAAGTCCATCTCACTTTAGAGGAGCTACTCAAGAGTAAACCAGGGTCGTGGAAACATGTAGCTAACCAACTGTCAAAAGTGGCTAAGACCCTATCTTAGGTAGGATTACATAAGATGGTGCCTGAAGTACCTGTGGATAAGATACAAGATATGAGCCAAGGAGAAGAAGGAAATACTTATCTTCATATCACTTATCAAGGCTATACAACAAAAGCTATCTTAGATTTGGAAGCAAGAATTGCAATCGCTACCACTTCCTTATGGAAATGTTGGGGCAAGCGAGCTCTTACGCCAACAATGATGAACTTGCAAATGGTAGATGGACATATTGAAAAATGCCTAGGGTTACTTGAAGGGATAACTCTCAGTACTTCTGGTGTAGAGTTTGAACACACATTTTCCATATCTGATTTTGGGAAGAATCATGTCTATGAGATGATCTTGGGAAGACCATTCATAAGACAATTGTAGATAGTGCATGATTGAGGAACCAATTCTCTGTACTTACAACATCTAGATGTAACCACAAAAGTCAATCTAAAGGACTATGTCCATAGAGACCTTCCCCTACAATGGAATCCATTCCATAAAACCTTAGATGAGATGGAGTCAGTGCATTCATTAGGATTAGAATCTTCATGAGATGGAGTCAGTGCATTCATTAGGATTAGATGAGATGGAGTCAGTGCATTCCATGAAGACACACACTTGTGGCATGTAAAGTTGTGGTGGAGGAAGAGAAGAAATTAGAAGCAAGAAACATAGGTGCTAATGATAACTCGTGATCTATTCAAGATCAAGCCTATGCACCTATAATATTTCCAGATAAAGAATTTGAACCCCATGAATGGGTAGAAATTATCGCTGTGATGGACATAGTTGTGAATGAGGAACAATGGACACCCCATTGTGACGAAGATGGCTATGACATCTTAGTCTTCATAATAGAACCATTTATTATTAACTCATTTTTAGAAGAGTGTGAGACTAGCACATCAAGGATAACCAAAACCAGTGATGAGGATGATGAATCCATCATCATGGAGCCCTTTTGCGTCTCAAAGGAAGAATATCTTTATCTGATAGAGGCTAGGACTTAGGAACCTTGAAAGATGCAAGCTAGAAAAGAAGTTTACTATAGTTGAAGATGAGAAAAGTGAGAAGAAAGGAAAGAAAAAGTTACCCACAATAGAAGAGACTGAATCTTTGTTTGAAGTATCGGCTAATGTCAAGAAATATGAGATTGAGGACAAGAAGATAATGATAAAAATGTGTAAACAAGAAGCTCTAATAAGAAAAGCATATGACACCAAAAAAAAAAGCAAAGAATATTGTGGTGACCATAGAAGATGAAAAAGAGAGATGCACATACATAGGGCATGACCTAAGTGAAGAGGAGGAGTGCGAGCTAATAGATTTATTGAGAGAATATAGATATGTATTTGCTTGGAGTTATAAGGACATAAAAGAAGTGGACCCTAAGATGTGTTCTCATACGTTCTCATAGGACCCTGATGACTTTAGACACTAAGCCAACCAAGCAAAAGTTGTATACATATAATGATAACTATGCAACCAAGATCAAAGAGGAATTGATCATCTGATAGAGGCAGGATTTATCTATGTCATTAAGCATACCGAATGGGTATCCCCCATTCTTGTAGTGCCCAAAAAGAATGGTAAATTACATGTGTGTATTAACGTGAAGAAAGTTAATCTTGTTACCATAAGAGATAGTTATCCGCTTCCTATCACCGAACACCTACTAGAATGTGTAGCAAGCAAGGAATTTTACAGCTTCCTTGATGGATTCTCAAGTTATAATTAAGTAGCCATTTCCCCTGAAGATGAACATAAGATGTCTTTTTCCACAAAATAGGGTATCTTTGAATTTCATGTGATGCCATTTGGGTTCACCAATGCATCTGCTACATTAAAAAGGTTGATGTGTCATGTGTTTAAGGACTTTTTGAGAAAGAACCTAGAATTCTATGTGGATGACCTATATGCTCACTCCAACATTAAACAAACCCACATCCTAGAGCTTAAACAGATATTTGAAAAATGTCAAGATTATCAAGTCTACTTGAACCCATAAAAATGTCTTTTCATGGTCAAGAAAGGCAAGATCCTAGGACATATGGTACCAAAGAATGGAATATCAACAGATGAAGATATAGTAAGGGTTGTAGCTGAGTTGCCTATGCTAAAGATAATCAAGAAAGTACAAGTTTTCATGTTTCATTGTGGATATTACCGACATTTTATCTGTTATAATCACAAAGCCTTTGTGCAACCTTTTGACGAATTTTGAATTGAACGAAGAGGTGAGACCTCCTTGGATGAACTAAAAAGATGATTGTGTTCATCACCAACCTTAGCAATGCGAGATTGGAATAAGCCATTCCACGTTCGTGTGGATGCTTCCAATTTTGCTATTCGGTGTGTACTAGCACAACATACAAGTGAAGGGAACATAGATATCCCCATTGCTTATGCAAGTAGATAGTTAAATGCAGCAAAATGGAATTACACCACTATGGAAAGAGAAGGACTAGGCATGTTCTATGCGATCAAGAAGTTTAGGCATTATTTGCTTGCAAATAAGTTTAAGTTCTTCATGGATCATCATGCCCTAGTCTATCTTGTGACCAAACCTTGCAATATAGGTAGGGTTGTAGGGTGGTTTCTCTTACTAATGGAGTATGACTTTGAAGTAGTCGTAAGGAAAGGAAGGTCTCACTTTAGGGTGGATCATCTTTCTAGACTTACTTTAGGAGAATCACCACAAGGAGTATCAGACGACCTTTCTGATGCTTACTTTTTCAACTTGGAAGTAGCACCTGAGTGGGCTAAAACACTGGTGCCTATTCTCACTTTTGGACCCAAAAACTCCATAGTAAGAACGAAGGACGCTTGTCATATATAAAAAATACCATATCATGGAAGGAAGCATATGCAAACAAACAACCAAGGAATCCTATTGTGTTGTATGGAAGAAGAAGAGCACGATAAATGGTTGCAATCGGCACATGAAGTTGCATTTGAGCAACATCATCTAAAACATCGAACCCTACAAACTTTGAAAAGATTAGGAGTATATTGGCCAATCATGGAAGCAGATGTCTATAAGATGATTAAAACATCTCAGCACCGGGTTTTAGTGAAGGTAACTTCAATTTGCTCTATGGCATGAGCACCACACCCTCTATCTAGGTTATCTACACATGGCATGCTTACATAAAGCGTTTCCCACAAATAGGTGTTCGAAGAGATTTTCTCAAGTAGTTTTTGGGAATATCATTCAAAGATATTTATATCGAGCCCTACTCATCTCCTACAACTATTCGCTATCGAGTACGCCATCCACTCCAAACAGTAAAGAGTGCCACATCTAGACATCCTAGGTGCCATAGATTGGGATCGCTTTATGACAGATCTAGCATATGGACTCAAGATAAGGGAACATGAATTGGTAGTTCATGTGGTACAATACTACAAAGACCATCCTCCACAACAAGGGTCTATCAAGGATGATAGACATGAGAGAGGGGGGAGTGTTGGAAGCCAAGGTGGATTAAGCCACCAAGGAATTATGTGATAGGGAAGTCAAAGACAAGATAGTCAGAGAGAAGAACAAGAAGGACCTAGCAGACATAGCAATCATTGCCAATTAGGCAAGGAATAGGCCTATTTACATTTCCTCGAGCTTGAGGAGTGTTAGGATTTTCATAATGTTTAGAATTCATTTGAGCCTGTAAAATAACTTAGGAGCCTATTTTTAAAGTAGGCTGGATATTAGGTCTAAACTAGGCCAAAACTAGTCTAAAAACTATAAGAAGAGCTAGAGAGCTCATTCTAGCTAGTATTATTCTGGGAACTGTGCTTGTAAGAATCTCATTATCTCTTGAGTATGATAATAGAAGATTCCATGGTTCCACTCTTTGTCTTACCTTGTGTGTATGTGTGTATGTGTAGGTGTGTGCATGTGTGTGTGCTTCTCACTCACTCACTTGTGCACTCCCCTATCTCTTGGTCATCATACCACCCTCATGTCTCCACAGATTGACAATTACGAGGTTGATCTCCTCACTTTGGTTCTCACCATTGTGCTAGAGTGAGACTTGATCTTATAATGACTTAAAGGGCTTTGACCCTCATATTTGTGCTCATAGGATCCATATGGACCTAAAAATGTATATAGCTTTTTAAACAGTTTCTCATACTACAATCAAGTTGCAATGGCACCTAAAGACCAACATAATACTACCTTTGCTACTAAGTGGGCTATGTATGCATTCAAAGTCATCCCATATGGTTTAACAAATGCCCCTACAACTTTCTAGAGACTAATATGTCATGTTTTCAATGAGTTTCTTAGAAATTCTGGAGGTTTAGGTAGATGAATTGTGTGCATACTTTACACAAAGGCCTAAGCATATCCATATGTTGGAGAAGTTGTTTGCTAAATGCAAATAATATGGGGTCTCACTGAATCTAGAGAAATGTGTCTTCATGGTGAGAAAAGGGAAGATTTTGGGACATATTGTCTCAAAGAATGCAATGATAGATGAATATAAGATCAAAGCAATTGTTAATATGCCAAAGCTTAGGAATTTTAAAGAAGTCTAGTCTTTCATGGATCACTGTGGATACCACAAACAAGTCTATCCACATGTATGCGATTATAGGAAGGCCACTTTATTCTTTGATTGCTAAATTCAAATATATTAAAGAGTGTGACAAAGCACTCAAGGAATTGAAACATAAGTTTGTCACAAATCCCATCTTGAAAGTAGCCTGATTGGAATAAGATCTTCCACTTGCATGTTGATGTGTCCAACTATGCCATAGGTTGTATTCTAGTGCAACCTGCAAACAAAGGTCGGGCTGATTTTCCCTTTACCTATGCTATTCAATAGCTCAACAATGCATAGCAAAATTATACCACTATCGAACGAGAAGGCTTACAAATGATTTATCTTGCCAATAAATATAGAAATTATTTTCTCCCATATGAGTTTAGATTTTTTGTCAACCATCGAACCCTTCTCTATTTTGTTAATCAGCCTTGTAATATTAGAAGATTGGTAAGATGGTTTCTAATATTGATGGAATTTGAATTTGATGCCATAATCAAGGAAAGTAATACCTAGGTTCATGCAGATCATCTTTCTAAGTTTACAAATGACAAACCACAAAATGGAGTTACATATGAATTGTGTGAGGCCTATTTGTTCGATCCAGAGGTGGTAGCAAAGTGGATTGAACCCTATGTCTTCATACTCACATATGGTCACCACTATCTCCTTGCACACAAGAAGGGAAATAGAGAAGCTAAAGATATGCAAATTATACCTATATGCATACATAGAAAATGCAAATGATGAGTTCTATCTTTTTGTATTGAAGATGATGAAAAGTGGGGTTTATTAAACACAAGCCACATTGCTAGTTTGGGATGACATTTGCTCCAGACTAAGATTATGCAAAATTTAAAGCAATTACGGGTATATTGGCCTCATATGACTAAGGATGTTCATGATTATTGCATTAATTGCCATTTTTGCATCAATAGACCTACCACCAAGCACTCAATAAATAAAAAGGGAATGGTCTTGATGAAACTCCTATAAAAAGGCCAAAACCTTCATTTGTAAAAGATTTGCTAGTGTGAGTAAGACAACTCTTGTTCTTGCAAAATTTGTACACAAGGTTATATGGATTCTTGGTGATTTATTCTTGCTTGATTTTTGATGTATTATACTTGCTACTTGTTTTCTTATGTGTCTAGTATCATTAGGCAACATGTTTTGGTCTATTTTCGTGATTACAAGTTGCTTTATGCTAACTTTTTGTGTCCATTGATAGATTTGGATGTTTTTGTCTCTTTATAGAGCTAACGATGTGGTTCTTTTGCTAGTTTCACATGTGAGAGCTTATATCTATTTTCATTAGCTTCAAAAGAAGCCATCATATGCTCAATTTGTACAAGTAACGAGGGAGATACAATCTTTTTTTTTTTTTACTAGTTATCTTCTTGAGATCGCCTATGTGAGACCAACTTTGAAGATAAAGATGATGGAGAAGGGGATCTGATAAGTGGTTCACCAATCTTCGTGATTGGATAAGTGGTTTGCCAATCACCATGATTAGATAGATGGTTTGTAAATCATTGTGATTGGATAATTGATTCACCAATTGCCATGATCGAATAAGTGGTTTCCCAATCACCATGATTAGAGAGATGGTTCATCAATCCTCTTGATTGGACTAATGATAATTTTTCACTTTGGTTGAGGTCTCATATTTGGATGAAAAGGAAGTTGATGGTTGAACACAAGGAGCTTGGAAAGACACATCCATCCCGACTACTTATGCCAATGAGTGCAATTAGGACAAGGTCTACTCTTCATAAATTTGAGAAAATAAAGGTGTATGAGCGTGCCATGTACTACAAGTCGACATAGACATAATGAACTAATAAAATCAAGGTGATCAAAACATGCATGCCAAAGTTTCACGCCCAAAATTCCATGTGAGTCTTGACCAATAGCTTTGTCAACAATCGATAGATAATGAACTAAAATATTTTCATCAGTAAATTTACTTACCAAGACAATAGAAAGCAATGCTCCCATTAATAAGAAGTTATTTTTTATTCATAGAACATATAAATCATATGATAATGTCAAGTCAGTACTATTAAAACTAGTAAGGACAATCTCAACTCTCAAAAGTAGTATAAAAAGACTTTTTTGTGCTTTTGATATTGTTCCAATTTAGGAGGTCCCAAATGAAGTGAAGAAGCTACATTGTAAGTCAAAACTTTTTTGTTTGATTACTATCAAAGTTCCAAACATCCGAGTCCACTCCAAAAATACAATGATCATGAGAGGATGAACCATCACTAGATTGAGTGGTAAAATCTCAAAAACGTCAAATTTAGGATAGCTCTTAAGGATGTGATTATATTCTCTATAATACCTACAACATTTTTTATACTTTTTTGTTTGTGCTCATCTTTTCTTTTTCTATTCGTGTAATATTAAATTATTTTACCTTATTGGAGGAAGAGATAGATTTACACTTTCCCTTTTGAATAGCAATGAAATCTTGATCTACAACACACTCGATGGGATTTTTCTACTTAGTTTGATCCTCTAGTGGAATGCATATAAAAATGTAAGGAATAACTCTAAAGGATGTGACTATATTCTCAAAAGCTCCATTTCTTTCTTGATGCAATATAGCAATAGTATCCCAAGCATCCTTGGGCAGTTTGCATGAATGAATCCATGGATTAATGGAATGTTTGCTATTAAAAAATCAATCGATATATGAAAATGTGGATCTATACCAACCTCTTGAGGTTGCTTAGGAGTGGTTGATGGTGCAAATGGTGCGCTTGACATAATTGAAACATGAATTAGAACAAAACTAGATCCTCTAACATCCTCAGAACTTCCTACATCAACTATATTTCTTGCATTTATAAATATAATAGAACATATTGCAACACCCTAGATAATGTTCCATACAAGGCCTAAATTCACAAGTGACACAACCTTACATATGAAAGGAAAAAAATATTTGTGCTTGTCATATGATAGATTTCTTCCAAACACTCCTTGTCAAATGACAGACAATTTTTTTGGGAGACAGGTTGACTTGTTTTGTAATGGAAGTTGGAAGTATACAATTTGAATCCACCAAATAATGATGTGTATATTAAGTGATATGTATGAATATTTTACTACAAATGCATAATTTGTCAAACAACAAGCCCATATGTGCTGATAAATAGATTAAATAGGGAGAAGGAGTGCTTGAGAAAGATTTATTGATAGTGTTGATGAATGTTTGCACACGCTAAAAGTCTAGGAGGGGTATATGAGTGAAAGCAACAAAAGATCCTTACACATAAGGAGATGATTGGTTAGAGAGGATTTGAAGCTCCAAACCTGCAAGGCTCTAGGTTTTTGACTCTTGAGTGAGTTCTTAACTCTTGAATTATGATTTTTATAAGAAATCAACATTAAAGCCAATGATTTGACCATAAACAGTCCTCATTAAATACAAACAAACATGCTCATGATCTTTGAGAATTTATGCAACAGAGGTGCATGTTCCAGTAGAGATCCCATGAGGACAACCTCATAGTAAAAAAGAATGAGAGAACACAAATGGTTTTTGCTAAAGACTGCTATGAACATAAATTATTCAAACAAAGAAATTAGCAATAGCTCATAATTGCACAAGATAATGTTTGTGTTGATCATCAAAGCCATTTTTTCCTTTGACGAGTCTTTGGATTTGGATGCAAATAGAAAACCTAACTTTCTTCATTTCCATGTGAGTGTAATAACATATAGGGAGTGGTAGAGCATACATGTAAGCACTAAGTATATGATGAGCATATGTGTACATATTCATCTACACAAAAATTCAAATATAGCAATGGACAAAAGTAATCAAAGAGCATTATGTTCCTATGTTGCCAATAGTACCATAAGTACTGAACTCTCCATATAAGTATTGTTACCAACATACACGCACATATTATGTGATGAGCATCTATATACATAGTCATCTACACAAAAATTCAAATGAATTAATTAACAAAAGATACTCAAACAACATTTTCTTCCTCTTTTTCCAGCAATACCATAAATACTATAGTCTCCATGTAAGTATTCTTGCCAACATGTAATCACTGAGTATGTCATGAGCATATGCATACATATTCCACTACACAAAAATTCAAATAGAGCAATTGACAAAAAATATTTTTGCCAACATGGAAGTACTGAGTATACAATGAGCATATGTATACATATTCATCTACAAAAAAAAAAAATCAAATGGAGCAACTAACAAAAAATGATCAAAGAGCATTTTGTTCCTGTGCTGCTAGATCACCATAAGTACTCAAATCTCCATATAAGCAATGTTGATGCTTATTTCTTGGACATATACATGGTCAATGGATGTTAATAAGCTTTGTCTAGCTTGCACAAGATAAAATCACAAGTGTAAGGTTACAGACATGACTCACATTGTATGCACATCCTATAAAGATCTTGTCTAGAATGTGTCATGAAGAGGATAAATATTAAACTATACATTAAGCTAAACAACTAAGGTTACCATGTCAAAATGACTATCAACTTGACAATATATGAGTATTAGTTCAAATGGTAGCCAAGATAGACATGATGCTCAAGTTTAATAAGCATAAGCACTTGGAGAAAACTCTTCATGGCACTAACCTACATACTCGAGCATGTTGTTTTTTATGATCAATGGAATTTGCAATTATGAATCCTAATTATACAAATATCATTATATTAGGATCATGTTGATCCTAATGCCACATATTCCTCCTAGCAAGATTTGACATGAAACCTTGGCAAAGGCAAGTTGAATCAGACTTCATATGACATATCATAAAACATGACCGAGTCTTGTTCATGAACAAAAGTGATACTACCCTAATAGTAACAAATATACCTTCTCTTCTAAATATCAAATTTCTCCTTGATTTGAATGTGCACCAAAAGACTCATCTTGCCAATGACAGATTAAAAGAAAGAAACTAAATGCACAGAGAGAATAAAAAATCTTTACTACACATCAAACTTCATTCAAAAACAAAAACTAAGAATTAAAAGAAACTCATTATGTTCTCATAATATTATGCACAAGCACACATATCAAAACATTATGACTTTGAACAATTTGAATTACTCACCTCAAATTTAAGCAGCAATTAGTGAGTATGTTCAAGAGAGAACTATTCTCATTGACAAACACTATGAGCTGATATGTCACTCATCCGTTCTCTTTAGCTCAACACATCACACATGTATAAATGTCATATTTCAAATCGATCCCATCAAGTACTTAAGAAGTTTGAATACAATCTATGTGTTTTGTGCATGCTCATAAATGGATGTATACAAGTCACATAAGTGATATCTATGCCTGCATATTTTGTGAATGTATATATGTATACATGCATACATATGTAGCTATACATTTATGTGCATACATTTAAAAAAAATAAATGTTGGTCAAGATAAATTATGAATCAAGAGGCAATTTCATATTAATTTTTACAGAAATAAAAATACAACATGCCATAAAACACTCTAATTAGAAAGATCGCCAAAAGTTGTTAACATATAGATCAATGTGTTGCATTTCAAAGAAAACATATAGATGTATCAAAGAGAAATATTTTGCAATCCCAAAACATATCAATAATAAATATATAATATGAATGGCATACCAAACGACAATATATTGCATCTTCTAAAAATCATATCAATGTATCAAATGACAAAGTATTGGGAAAATAATAAGATCACTACTCCAATGGCATTTCTCTTCTTTTTTTTTTTGCACTTACCCATGTTTGAAATATGTCCTTCGAATCTTATGAAGAACATCCACATCCATCAATGGATAATAACATTAACGCATCCAATGTATCCAATCCCAATGAAGACCTTGATAAGCTTTTAGCAAAATTTTGGCGTGAAAAGCCATGCTCACATGTAGAAGTACTTGCAAAAATAACCAAATAGAGCTTTCATCTTTCCATCATCTCTAGATACAAGTCCCACCATGACTTTGTCTCATTACAAACTACCCATGCATCATAGATGCTCTTGTGTTATGAAACTCTGCATAGCATCCAAAAAAAAAAACTTCTCTCTCATTCATTGACTTACGAATGCAATTTATGTCTATCAATGTTAAGGTACTATTTAAACAGTGTCATGACATTTTCTCTTCATAATATGCATCTAATGGATATGAAGAAGGGCAAAATATTTTGAATGCATTAACCATTGATAGATACTCAAATCTTCCTATCAAGTCCATCCAAAATATTTTTTACATATGCATTTGCAATAGAAACACATTCATCAAGTAATCCTTTGTTTGCTTCATTGTTATTTGGCATTGAATTAAGATCTATGTCATCATCATCACTGTCGGAATTGCTTAGCTCTTTAGCTCCCTTTTTTTTTACATCCATTGGGATTGGCTCACATCTCAAAGCATGTGCATGGGAAACCTCACTTGTATCCTCATATAATAACATAGAATCTTTTGAAATTTTCAAGAAAGAAGAAAGATATGGAGAATTATGACCAAAGTTTTGCACATGACCATAATATATCTTTTTTTTTTTTACTTTTGACTGTTAAATTGAGCAAAGCACTACTTGTAGTAACATCCATTTCATGCCTCTGGAAACTCTATATTGAGTTTATTCAAGTCTTTAGGTACATCAACAAGAAAATATACCATGAATTGGATTGTAACGATGGTTATACTTTTATACCATTTATTTTCACCATGTTCCCATTGATGAGGATAACAAGTATGATATTCATCAGCCTTTCCGTAACTTGACCCTTGAGAGACATCTTACTGAGTTAACCTACAAAGCTCTTGTATCCAACATATCATATTCATGCATAAATTTCCAAATCTCATCATGTTGCTTATAAGATTTCTCTAGCCATGATTATACTTTATTGGCAACCTTGTCCACAAAAAGCAAACATATATGGATGTGTCACAAATCCGTCCATTGTGGCAAGAGTTTTCTGATGAGCAATGCAATGTACAGCCATGATGCGAGGTACGAATTCTTGAAACTAAGAAAGCACATATGTTTGATGTCCAATCATCACAGATGCTCCAATAGCAATCAACTTATGGATGTCTAGCATGTTTCTTTTATAGATGCACTAGAAGCATCATAAAAACATTTTGCATTGGCATTTTCCACAACCAATAGCTCAAAAAGTACATGTCGAAGGACCTTTGCCTGCATCTACTACATTTAAAACATAAATAAATCGTACGATCTGTATTCTCATCAATAAGTAAAGAATAAAGTGGACTCGCATGAATTTCCATTATCAATTATATTTTTACATGAAGTTTTATTGCCAATAACATCTCTCTTGTAGATACTACATTTATATATGAATCGTATTCTTCTAAAGAAGGCATATTTGGTGTGCGAAGATTTCTTAAAAGTCTACAATGGCTTCAATATTTCTTTAGAGGAATGCCATTTAGTTCACAAAAGTAAACAATTTTCATGCAAATTATAGCTCCTTCTTGCTCAATGTGCATAATGGTTTCCATGCCATTATGAGGTGGATATTTTCCAACATCATTAAGACACTTTCTTTCATTTAGAAAATGCACCACATCTTTGTGATCAAATGTGATTGAATGATCATGTAATGTAGATATCATAATGCTTGAAGATCCCCTTTCTGTATATGCATTCACTTTCTTGCATCCTCACAATATGATCATTTGATTCTCTCTTCATTGATCATAAACTTACATAAATAAGCCCAAGGGTGCAACAATTTCCATTGATTATGCCATTTATATTAATATTTCTACTAGCTTCTTGACTTTCAATACTTTTACTATCTATAGTAGCACAATTTATGGTAATAATTTCAACAACATCGTCTGCAACCATGATTATGTTTGTATAATGCACTGTAACATTGACCACATCCTTTTGTACATCACTCGACGCGGATCCAACTCTCACATGAGTGGATCTCTTAGCCAAACATGAATCAATATTTGTTGCTGACTTCCTTTTCTTCATTATAGATGATAAAGAAGCATCTTGTTCGCATCTAGGTTCTTCATAAGGTCCATTTATATTGACCTATAAGTGTATAAAAGCAAAAGATACAAAATATCATCAATACATAGATATAAAAGCATCAAATTTTGTAACTTCACTAAAGAATCTTGAAGAGTTGTTATAGGCAATATAAATTATTTCACCCTCATGGAATCAATCTCCTATATAAGAAGATGAATAATGGCAACATGAAGAACACAAATCTGTAGTGAACACCATTATAGTCAAAATCTCATATTCAAAATTTGTGAAGACAATATATGGAGATTTTAGCCTCTTGTCCAAAAAGAGTGAATAAAAATGAATATGGACATCTTGATTTTGTATTCAAGATCTAATATGAATCATCACCTAAAAGCTCAAATATGTAATTGTTTAGAAGTCAATAGATAAGACAAAATATATATATGTGACATATCCTTATGTGATGTCTGCACTTAAATGCATATGGACATCTTAATTTTGTATTCAAGATCTAATATGAATCATCACCTAAACGCTCAAATATATAATTTTTTAGAAGTCAAAAGATAAGAAAAAATATATTTATGTGACATATCCTTATGTGATGTCTGCACTTAAATGCATATGGACATCTTAATTTTGTATTCAAGATCTAATATGAATTATCACCTAAAGGCTCAAATATGTAATTTTTTATTCAATAGATAAGACAAAATACATTTATCTAACATATCCTTATGTCATGTCTATTTTTTGCGAAGGTGTGACATGTTAGGTCAACTAATAGTGAGACATCCTTCTCAGCCATATAAAATTGATAACAACTATATAAAAGTTATTTACTCAACATGTCATAGGCAATAAGAATACCTTTAAGCTATCAAAAGATGAAGATTGAAATTAAAAATTGAACTCGTGCGTTGTGTAGGTTTTCATGTATCTAAAGATTGGACCAATGTCGATTCAAATACCTATTATCTAATTCAAATCTTAAGTCGATCATTGAAACTTATAATTTTCCCATCAAATGATAAGTAAATCCAACAATGTGGCTATAGCTGCGGACTTAAAGGTTTGGATGAAGAAGGATGCTCAAGCAAGGAGCATAATCTATATGATAGTGAATGATTACTTGATTCCTCCCATTAGAGGACTTGAAAGTGCAAGTGATATATGGAATGCTTTGGAGGAGCATTTTTAGAATAAAACAAAGTCGAGGAAAGCATCACTATGGGCAGAGTTTACCACATTCAAGAAGAAGGCCGCACAATCAATGTATGATTATGTGACAAAGATGAAAGACATTGGTGATTCTTTAGGTGCAGTTGATGAAGACATTGAAGAAGATAAATTGGTAAGACAAATTCTCACAGGTCCAAGAGGAGATGAGAAGTGGAAGCCTTTCATCTTGTCAACTGAACTTTCATTAGATCATTTCACTCCTGATTTGAATCAATTGTTAAGACATATGCTAATTTTTGAAAATGATATCAAAGGAGATGTTGATAAGAGTGCAGGTCATGCAACTTATTCTAAGGATAAGAAGAAACCTATCAAAGGAAAGCAACAATTAGTTGAAGATGAATGTACTTCAAGCCAAGAAAACTTCCTAAGAGGAAGAGGAAGTGTCAGAAGTTGAGGAAGAGGCAGAAACAACAAGGATAATGTCAAAGCTTGCTGGATATGTGGTAAGACTAATCATCTAGCTCATGAATGTTGGCATAACAATCAAAGTTTTAGTAACTTTAATCAGAGTTATAATCAAAGAGACAGAGGTGGAAGAAATCAGAGAGGAAGTTTCAGAGGTAGAGGTGGTAGAGGCTTCTTTGGAAGAAATGGTGGAAGAAACTTTCAAGGTCAGTCCTACAATAATACCTACTATAATTATGCATCAAATCAGAAGGAGGATTCAACTCTAATCATGAATGCAACATGTGAAGTTCCAAGTGAAGATCAAAGAGTGTTTTATATTGATTCAAGATGCAACAATCATTTGATTGGTAACATTGCTTTAATGACTAATTTGGAGAATAAAGTGATTAATCATACAGTTCAAACAAGTGACAATACAAAGCATAAGGTGAAGTATATTGGATCAGTTAAAGCCAAAGATGGAAGTACTCTTTTGAGTACGGTCTTGTATGTTCCTACAATTCCAAAGAATTTGATTAGTGTAGGACAAATCGTGGAAAAAGGATATGAGGTGAGGTTCACTAATGATGGAGTTTATGTTGAAGACCCTAGCCAAGGGTATAAGAAAATTGTTACAAGAAAGAAAGAAGGGAGGCTTTTCACATTGAAGTTACAAGGTAATGTTGGACATGCCTTGTTCACATATGGAGAGCAAAAGATTTCTGAGTTGGATCTTTGGCACAAAAGGCTTGGACACTTTAATGAAAGAGGTATCAAAGAGATGATTAATAATGGTTCAGTATTTGGATTACCTAATGTTGCAGGTCAACACATGACATACAAATGTGAAGCATGTCAATTAGGTAAGGCTCATAAGCAATCATACAACAAGCATGGTTTCATGTATTCAGAAAGACTTGAATTGGTACATACAGATGTGTGGAGTCCTTCAAAGGACTTTAACATAAATGGTTTGAGATATTATGTCATTTATGTTGATGATGCTACCAGGTGGATCACTATTTATGTGATCAAAGATAAGTCAGAAGTGTTTAGTACATTTAAACACTATCATGTATATGCAGAGAGGGTTACATGACAAAAATTGAAGAGATTGAGATCAAATGAAGGGGGAGAGTATTTTTCAAATGAGTTAAGTGGTTATTTGTGGAATGTAGGTATAAAGAGAGAACTTAATTGCAGGTACTCTCCTCAACAAAATGGTGTAGCATAAAGGAGAAATAGAACTCTTGTTGAGTTTGCAAGATCAATGATGAAAGAAAAGAATTGTCCTAATTATTTGTGGGCTGAGGCTATAAATACAACCACATACTTGGTTAATAGGCTATCACATAAAGATTTGCAGGGTACGACACCATATGAAGCTTGGTGGGGTAAGAGACCTACATTAGGTCATTGCAAAGTATCTGGTTGCTTAGCCTATGCTTACGTTCGTTCTCAGTTAAGGCATAAATTGGAACCAAAAGATGAAAAATATGTGTTCATTGGTTATGATGATAAGCAAATGGGATACAGGTTGTGGAGTCCATCTACAAAGCAATTCCTTGTATCAAAGGATGTCACATTTGATGAGCAAGGTACTTGGAACTCAGGTACAAATAGTGCTTATGCAGGTCTTGAAGAAACAATGAATAATAAGAAAGATAAATCAAAGGTCCAAATCTTTGAGGAAGAAGAGAATAATGAAGTACTAGTTGAAGATGAAGAAATGCCAAGGTTTGTTCTAGAATGTGATGAACCAGAAACTTCAAGAAGTGGAGAACTCAGAAGATCATCAAGGCACAAATGGCAACCCATAAGGTATAGCTATGATACTTCATTCTTGACTACTAAAGATTATGCTTACATGATAAAAGCAGATGAAGACCCATCCACATATGATGAAGCCAAAGGAAATGAGAATTGGGAAAAAGCTATGAAGGAAGAGTATGATGCACTCATTGAGAATGAGACTTGGGAATCGGTGTGAAGAGAGATGGTGGCTGCAATCCGAAGATGAGTTGGTGCTGCTACAACCAGCTTCACACAAGCCAACTGAGACTTCATAGTTGATTAGTAGACCCTTTAAGCTTCCTAAATCCATCGAAATATCAGCCAAGTACTTTGGAACATGTATCTCAAAAGTTTGAGTCAAGACAAAGTAGTTGCGAAATGACTAGCTCCGAAAACTTGCTACTTTTGAACATACACCTGCTGCAAAAAATGAACAGTGCTCTCAACTTGGTAGGAATTAGAAACATTAATTTTGGACATAGCAAATAGACTTAGGTAGCTTGCTATTCGAAGTTAAAACACTTCAAATGATAAACTGAGCACTGAGAAGCAGATTCATCAACATCAGGAACATGCCCGCCATTCTCGGGGCTCTACAGAGATAGACCAGTGAGCAGTAAAATGCAGATATCTCCCGAACTATAAATCCATTGACCATGAAATTTATATAAGAAACTAGACTTAGAGAGCAATCCAACGCACTTTAAAACACTGAAAAAGGTTGCATAGAGCTCGAGATATGAGCTTCTGAAGTTATTGCTCTGAGTGAGTATAACAGAGAACAAAACAGAGAAGTAGAGATTGATGAATGTATAAATTCACATATGATTACAACCACATTGGCAATGAATATTTGCACAATGGGAGTAGAATGATAGAGCTATGGAGTAAGCTCTTGAATCTCTACAAAATGACATGAAGTGGTCATGTACAAGGCTTGCTAATCACCAGTTCCTTCTTGCTCTTTTTATAGCTTCTTTTGGAGGGAGTTTCGAATTCAAATTCGAATGGATCCACCTAAAAGTGATCCCAAAAGTTAGGAAATATTCCCTCAGCTCACTAATTCATGGTTTTAGGTAGTTAGAGCCACGAGTTTTTTTTTTTACATCATTGATGAGGTAAGCCATTCTTTTTCGTTTTTTCTTTTTCACAATTACAAGAGATAAAATGTACTCTTTTACAGGAGGTGTTCACATGACTACACATATGAACATAAATCAAATAATATCAAGCATGTAGGCTTGGGTAAAATGCACTAACAATTGGTACATAAACCAAGTAATAAGAAGGCAATTGGATGTAAGTGGGTTTACAAAACAAAAAGATTTGCAGATGGAAGTGTGTCTAGGTACAAAGCCAGACTTGTTGTAAAAGGATATGCACAGAAATATGGTGTGGACTATGATGAAACTTATAGTCCTGTTGCAAAGATGAAAACCATAAGGACTCTCGTAGCTATTGCTGCTTGCAAAGGTTGGAAAATATCTCAATTAGATGTGAAGAATGCATTTTTGAATGGTTACATTTCAGATGAGGTTTTCATGGAAGAACTTTCTTTAAGTAGCGCTAGATTGAAAGTCCAAGATATATAACATGGGTGATAACTAAGCTAAATATATTGAGGTTGAGACCAAGGGTTCAAGACACCAAAGTTGTGAAGAAGAAGGTTCAAGACACCAAGGTTGAGAATAAGGGTTCGAGACACCAAGGTTTTGAGAACAAGGGTTCAGGACACCAAGGTTGAGAACAAGAAGGTTCAAAAGACTATACAAGGGTAAGGACATTAATTCAAGGGGAGATTAGGAGCTGGTCATTGAGGACAATGATCTCTAAAGGGGGGGAGAGAGTGTTAGACTCAAGAAATGATAAGCACGAGATGGTTGAACCACCCTGAAAGGCAGGATTAAAACCATAAAAGTAAGTCTTTGTTTAAATACAAATTAATTTCTCCATTTGTATTGTAAGACAACAAGCTTCAAAAGAAAATGGATCTTAATTTCTCTATTTGTATTGTAAGACAACAAGCTTCAAAAGTAAATGGATCTTCAAGATGAGGAACATAGGCTCTCAACCTACTTTGAAACTCTCCTTAACTTGCTTGTGCCTCTTCTATTTTAATATAATTATGTTTGTTTTTTTAAAGGGTTAGAGGCAAATAGAAGGAAGTGTGGTTTGTGAGTGCTAACATAAAAATAGAAAATCAAAATAAAAGAAAGAAAAGGTTATTTTTCAAAGATCTAAAATATTAATGACTCTTTTGTATTGTGTGCCCTATGTTTTCAAAGCAATTCATGTGATTGATAATAATGGGGTATTTCATACACTCTTTTTTTAGTTAAGGTTAGATGGTTCCAATTACCTACCATGGGCATACAAGATGGGACATATACTGATAGCAAAGGTACAATGCCTAAAATTGATTGTCTTTTTCCCATTAAAGGTTGTTTTTCCTTGTAAAAAAAAGGGTAGCAAAAAATTTAACGTGTCAAATTACAAAAAAGGCATTAAGTTGTGCTTGTCAATGGGTTGGTGTGCGTGTGTGTGTGCGTGTGTATAATATATGTGTGTCTATTAGTTTATAAATGTGTATGAGACTTGGGCGGAAAACTTCATTCCTACATCAAGTATTGCAAATTTGCATGATACATATGGCTTTGTAAAGTTTGGATGTGTCACGAATCATGTGTATGAAACTTGTGCGCAATACATCTAGGTTCAATTATAAGTACATTAAGAGTCCAAGGTCTAGCCCCATGCAAAAGCTTTTAGAAAAAGCTATGGAAATCAACGATAATCTCCAAAAAGTAGCTTTATTGCTAAAAATAGCAATGATTTTTTATTATGCTAAAACTATGCTTTTTGAGGTTAAATCAGCCACGATCAGCTATTTGCTCCACCTGATGAAAAATTAAAGTTTCTTTTCATGATATATAGGCTGAAAGGGCTCAAATGAGGTAAAAATCCATTTTATGACAAAAATTAGGGTTAAAGTTTTCTTCAATACCCAAAACTTCTAGGTTCAATAATTTGCAATGCCAATAACTATTGAGTCTAAGTTGCAACACATGACATGTCAGCCTTCTGGGTCAGTCACTACTCAAGAAGAAACTCTTTGTTAGCCTCATTACTCATGAATAGCTATTGATTTTGAGTTGCAATCAAAAGATATACATTCAAACACTTCCACATAAGCATGCCATAACTATGCTTAGAGGAGTCATCCTTCAATGATAGTGATAAAGCAACATGAGCAGTGAAAGTTAAACATTCGTTTTATGTTCAACATTACATTGACACATATTACATTACCATTTTTGTGTACCATCACTCCTCAACATGTGTAGAGTATAGACTCAATATTTATCTTACTGAAGGAAGCTGCATATTTAGTAGCCAAGAGGCACGATGTATAGGGTTTTTGTCTGTAGTCTCATATATTTTAGATATATATGCATGACATGGAGCTTGCCTTGATGGAGATGATTAATCTTCAAAAGACAAGTTATACTTGAGGTTAGAACACCTCTATATCAAGTATAACTCAAAACCTTCTTCATTTTTGGATAATCTTTACCAAACTATGAATCTCTATCACTTTTGTGAATTGTAACTTCACTCAGAAAAGTCTTCTTCACTAAACTCTTTCATTCACTGATGAAATGGTTGAAGTTTTCTATAAAACTCTGTCACAACGCTCCTCTAATGTTTGTGCAGCTACTACAAGTGAGTGAAAATTCTTCAAAAGAACTTATAAAACTTCAAATTTACTTCACCCACCATTAACGCATATGTACTCATGATGAGTGTTTCATCCATAAGTTGATCTCTTGACGGTATGGATGAGCTCGAGCTCCACGAGCTTGACTCGAGCATGCGATGAGAGGATATTGCTATCATTGAGTCGAGCTGCGAGCATGCGATGAGACTCGAAAGGACATGGCTATCAAGGAAGCCAACAAGGAGTACTTGGTCGCGACTCAAGTGCGGGAGGGTCGACTGATTTTTTCATCAGAAATCCGCAGAAACCATTTATAAAGTCGCTCATCATCCCCGATTCCCGTCACCAGTACAACCTTTGGAGTTTTTATAAAGCCCACCGTTACGATAAGAGAAAACACGTAAAATGAATACCATTCAGCATCTATCAACTGAAGCTCCTTCTGTTCTCGGTGGACACAGGCTGCTAAAAAGTAGTAGCTGTTCCTACTTCGTCACCACAGCTCATGGATTTCTTCTCGCTCGCCGGATGCTCTCCGGAATTTCGCAGCCGGAGAAGTATAGAAGGATCCTTGTAAATTCGTACAACCGAAAGCAATCGAACTCTTCGAATACTACTGTTAAAACATCGACGAAACTTCCCTCTGTGGACCATTTGACGCCTTCTGATGCTCCTTCTGTTTCGAACGCTGAAGGGAGAGAAGATGCAGCATCTTCTTCGCAATGGAAAGAGCGGAAAGATGATGGCGTTGACGTAAGAGCTGGCTTTTCTTCGGGAAAGGATAAGAAGCCTGCATTGCTCACGGACAGCTTTGAATATTTTGCTTTCTTACGACGTTTGAAACGAACTGCAGAAAAGCTCCTCTCTTCTTTTCCTTTAGCCATTGCAGAACTCGCCATTATAGGAGCGCTGTGTGCTGTAGGTATAGTCATTTACCTAGCGTGTCTCATGGATTGGGATTGTGCGGTTGTTTGACATACTTTTAGGTGAAACTGATCATTATGCACTTATTCATCTCAGGTACCTTGATTGAACAAGGGCAAAGCAGAGAATTTTACCTTCAGAAGTATTCGGAGGATTGGGCCTTTGGCCTTTTCAACGGAGAATGGGTGCTGAACCTTTGCTTGGATCATGTCTATACAGCACCATATTTTCTGGGTCTACTTGCACTTTTAGCAGCTTCCCTTATAGCTTGCACATCATCACGGCAAATACCACTGGTCAAAATTGCTCGCAGGTATTGCGTTTGTTGGGACCTTTCATGAGAAAATTCAGGCTCTTAGTCTGACTACATATGTCCTGTTGAACGCTAATGTGAAAGTTTACTAGATAGCTCTATTTCTATCACCTTATAGGCATTCAAAATACTTTTTGGATCCATACAAGCGCTTATAAACCTTTCCGTGTTGTCTATGATGAGCTTGCCATTTTATATCGTCGTCTCCTGGTTGGAAGATGGCACATCTCCTAGGTGATCATGGTACTATTTGAGTTTTCCCCAATCTACAGCTCATTTGCCTGTTTACTAAATTACTTCAATATGAACTGGCTGATAAAGTTCTTATGTCATCACAAGAGGCACATAGGACACTTTCATTAAGTCATGGTGAACACATTTCCCATGACCATGATTCAAATCCTGTTCATTGATTTTGAAGATCAAGCAAAGTGTACAACACTGTTAATACACTCATTGAATCCAAGCATTCTCCGATTCTTAAAGGAGAAATAAGGGGCTTATATTCACAAGTCGCTACCTGCAGCCAAGAAACCTTGATTGGTGCACTCAGGATTAGCAGGAGTACTTTTATTTCCAATTAAAGGCACGCCAATTTTAGTGTAAATGTAGAGATGAAAGATTAAATCCCAGTCATTTATTCTTGGAAGATCTCATTGGAGTTGGAGCAGTTAGTCTACAAAGTACACTGTATTTATTATATTATGATCTGACTTTAGTTAGAATTTCAATCCCAAAACAGATGTATGGTCTTTCAAGTGGACCACTATCCCCTATCATTGAGATAGTTGTTAGGAGTTCAGATGATGCTTTCACTCACATACTTGTTAGGAGTTTTGGAAATGAAGAAACGAAAACACTATGGAACACAGAAACCGAGTTTTGTTAGCTCCAAGTAGAGTTGTGAAACAACGGATATATATACATATACAAGACACATATGGCCACATATATATACACATTGTAAACTACATATGCACATACATGTATGGAGTTTGATTCTTGAGCATGATGATAAAGAGAATCCTTTTCTTCTAAATGTGCATTGTGCACAGATTATAGCATATAATTATAACATGAGGTTTCCCAAATATATCTTATACTCTTGCCCGACTTTTAAGCCATATATGGGAAAATTGAAGGCTAGGAACCACACTTCTTACTCACTTCTCGAATCCCTACCATATATGGGCAATTTTGTTCATATATGGGAAAATCGAAGGCTAGGAACCACACTTCTTACTCACTTCTCGAATCCCTACCCATATGGTATGGCCATATGGAACAACTATGGTCAATATCTTTGTTTTGGACCACTCAAATTTGCAATAGCATAGCTCCAATCTCCCCTCTATCGAAAGCTACTACATAAATGTCCAATGATATTGTTCAGATGACGCACAAAGTAGCCAATAACATAAATATCCAAGGGTTTTCATATACATGTAAGTGTGATTTAGATGTGTGGCTTGCTCTAATAGATAAGGTAATCACAAATATGCCACATAGGAGAGAATATACACACATAAACAAGAGAACATACATAAGAAGTATGATGAAAATTTGCCTGATTATGTCGCATCCGATGATTTTCTGGACTTCTATAAGTCAACAGGGTATTTCCAAATCTATTTGGGGATTGATAAAGATCCCAAAGGCCAAAAGTTTTGAAGATCAAATCGACTATGTATTTCAAGCTTTGGAGATTATTAGGGAAGTGTTTTTGAGTTATTTCTTTCATTTTCAGTAATTTCAACTAGTATTGTTCAAAATGGTAACTCAAGACAAGATAACATTAGACAATGCATCAGATAATCCTTCAATAAATGAACAACAAAAACCTGTGGGGAAAAACCAAGAGCTAGAAATGAAAGATGTTGAGGAAGAGGTTGACTTATATAATGAATTAGTACTCACTTTCAACATTGTGAGCTTCTTGATAGGACAACCAAACTAGATTTAGTCTTAAGGAGTATGACCTCAAGCTTTGAACAATTAAAAACTCAATTAATCACTCTTGAGACCCAAATAAGCTCTTTGGTTATTGTTAGAGATCATAACAAAGAGGCTTCTTCTCATGAAAATCCAGATATGTTTGAGAGAGAGCCAAGGTGTCTTAGCATTTTGAAAGAAGAGAATCGAGCGGATACACCTTTGTTTAAGGATTTAAAGCAACTTACATTTATGGGGATGGAAGGAATAAGGATTTAGTTGTCCTGTGCATCTAACAACCCTTCAACGGCCACATTAGAGGCCACATTGGCCTTCTCCTTGTCCTTAGAACTATCCTGTGCATTTGACTTGCTTTCTTTCTTCTTCGTATCACCTGTTGTCTTCTTTCTTTCTAACTCTCCTTTGTAATATCTACACTCTGGTTTCTTGTGACCGTATCTACCACATTGGTAGCAAGCCGATTCTCCTTTGCTTTTGCTCTGTTTTCTTTTGGCATGCTTCCTCCTATCTTCTCTGTGCTCCCTCTTACCATGTTGGCTGAACTGCTGCCCTCTCCACTAGCTTTCCTCTTGATTTCCTCTTTAAAGATAGAACCCCTTAGACCATCAAATGTGAGATTGGTGTTGTTGGACAATGGTACAACAAGAGTCTCCCAAGTCTCAAGCAATGTTTTCCCTATATGCTCTACACCGGTATTCAAGTTGTGATTGACTCATCAGAAAGGTTGTCATGGAGCTTTGACTCATTGAGTGTTGGAATTTGTTCACCCTTGCGTATAGGTTTAGTATAGGACTCAAATTTGAAGGCAAGTAAACCTGCAAATTGATTAGAAAAAGTTGATAGGAAGGACTTGGGTCCAAATTTCTAAAATATTTACCTTTTTGAAGTGCGTTTCTCGACTTCTAGAAATGGCACAAACAGAAACAGCATTTCAGCTTGCCCAAAATGCCGTTCCATCTAAACTTCCTTTTTAGTGGATATGAGTTGAGGAGCTTGTCATTATCAATAGTTTACGATTGAGGTGTGCACTTTGTAACTTCTGAATACAACAAATCCTGTTTCAGTAGTACAGCTTTGCACTGTCTTATTCTTTCATTCTCAAAGCTATGTTGATTGCTACATTCATGTCGGTCTCTCTAGCACCCAAACTATTTTGGTGCTCATAGAGACTGGCCACCTTTGCTTGCTTTTAAATGTTTTGTACTTGTCCCTCTACCCAAAGAAAGTGGATGGAATTTATTGAGGCTGAACCTCAAAGGCTATTCACCTAGCACTGAGTGAGTTTGTCAGTGTCGTTGGCATCTTTTGTCACTTCTGTACTGGAGTTAGGAGATTAACCTCACAAAACAGGTAGAAATGCACAGGCTCTGGAATGGGATCAATTAGTGAAGGTCAGTTGTCTTGCACAGGAATCCAGATCCCATACTATCAACAGAACATGATGTGGATGTGGTAGTAGGGCTATGGTATGGGCGATAGTGCATGTAGATATTCCACAATACACCATAAGCAAAGAGATGGGATATGTATGAGTCATGAACAGGTGGTTTTTATTGCAGAGATTTGCAACGCTAGTGTTTTGCTGTGTAAAAGATTGCTACCTTTATGTATGTCAAGATCCTGTGAATTAAGTTTCCTCTCTCTTTTTCCTCCCCCTTCCCCTCCTCTTTCCTCCTTTCCCAACAAATAAAAAGAGCAGGTGGAGATTTGTGAACTCGGGAGCATCAATATCCAAGCTAGACTTCCATGAAACACTGCCACATGCTCGGTTGGCTGATCTGGCAGTGCTTCTAGCAGGAGATAAATACCAAGTAAGAGTCATGTACTTATGTCCCACAATGTTAATTATGCTTCAGAGAGTACACCACCATATGGGAATGGCCTTCAATGTATCAAACTTGTTGGCTCTGCTTTATTTTGGCCTGCAAATGAGCAGTCATGCATGTGACTTTACATTTTTTGTGTCAACAGTCATGTTATTCCTGTCATTATTCACATTTTTTAATCCTATTTATGTAGGTGTTCATGAGAGGGCCCTCACTTTATGCTTTCAAGGGCCTTGCTGGTAGGTTTGCTCCTATTGGTGTACATGCTGCCCTCTTGCTGATCATGGGAGGTGCAACTTATAGTGCCATAGGAGGATATCATGGGACTATAATGGTACCTCAAGGTTTGAATTTCATGGTTGGTGAGGCTATGTATCCTGCTGGATTTCTGTCCCAACCGCCAGATTCATTTGACACAGAGGTTCACATCAACAAATTTACCATTGAAACTTATCCGAATGGAGAGGTTTGATTTCTGTTCGAATTATAAATAGAGAGTTATGTGGTTATGTGCATTGTCCTTGGATACACATCATGTGTGTATTATGCTTTTGATCCATCCAAAAATGCAGATTTGCACTCATCAACCTTTAAATTCATTCCTTAAGTTATCTATGCATCTGGCAAGTAATGCATAAATCTGGCATTTGTTCATTCTTGGATGTACATGCATATGCATTGTTCCATATATGTGTGTCTTTCCACACATTACTTGCTCACATTGATACCAAATTCGATGCATCCAGTCACATGCCATAAATGGATAGATATGGAACAGATTTGTTACCCTCCTTCACCTCTCTCTCCACATGCAAATACACACATTTTAAATTTAAATGGTTATAAAATCAAATGGAATCTTTGGAAACCTTTTCCAGGTATCTCAGTTTCGCACAGATCTATCACTTTTCAATCTGAGAGGGCAAGAAGTTAGCAGAAAGGTTATAAGCGTCAATGATCCTTTAAGGTATGGTGGCTTTACTATGTACCAAACTGATTGGGGGATTTCAACCATTCAAATCCATGTGGATGGAGAGGGTCCTTTTAACCTTGTAGCAGCACCTCTTCAAACTGGTGACAATAAGCTATTTGGAACCTTCCTACCAATTGGAGACAATGGCCTAGCTGGTGCCAAGGGAATGTGAGTGAATGTATGGTCATGTAACAAAACTTATCGATGATTTTGGATTCTGTCCTTATGCAGGATTCACCAAGATTATTGTGCATGTGTCAAGACAGCTCAATGCTTGCTCGTGACCTGCAATCAGTGGTTATATATGATTCGAATGGGGCATTTGCTGGAGTTAGGAGAAGTGGATCAGAAAAACCTATCACTGTAGATGGTGTGACCATCATCATAGATGACATAATTGGCAGCACTGGACTTGAGATGAAGGTGTGTTATAGCATTTTCTTCAAATTGGTGTTTTGCAAAATCTTGTAGTTACTTTCAGCTTAGGGGAAGCTTTATGAAATTTAGATGTTGACGAGGAGGAAAAAACCCAGTGCATGCTCACACATACCCGAAATTCCTCTATGCACGCTTCCAAATTCAGTATCTCATGAACATCATTAATGAGTTGATTTAGTAGTACCAGTTTTGTAGCTGAAAACCAGCATTGCAGTTACTCTTGTTGATCTGCACAACATGCATGTCACATGCCCTTCCCTGCTTAGGATATTCATCACATCAGTCCTCAGTTAAGTACAACCCACCACGTTCCATCTCTCCCTTTTCCATCCCTTCACCTCCCTACACCTTTGATCAGATGACTTTCTCACAGCACTCTTCAAGCTACTATACCTTTCTCTACAATTAGTTTGCCTCTGCTATTTCATCTTCCTCTCTCTCCACTGATCTTTCTAGGCCTATACTTCCAAGTGTAGGACCTCCACCTTCTGCACATCTGTATACCTATGTGTCTTTCATACCTCCTCAGAGTTGTACAGGGGAAGCTTGCCCAATAGGAAAAAATTTCACAATATGTAAATGCTACCATCAATAGGGGCAGAGATTCTCGTGATTGCACCTACAGGCCTCAAGAGGGGAAGTGTCCGACTCTTTCACTACTACTAAATTATGAAAGAAATGAAGAGAAGGAACATGTGATCGGAGCAACGGTATCTAGCGAAATGACTTTCCTTCTCTCTACAGCACTCTGACGTCCTTGAATGAGTGCTTTACTCTTGAAGAACTACAAAATATGGGCCTCCTCCCTTAGCGAGTGCAACAATGCACATTGATTTTATGATGGTTAGTGAAGAGCTCCTTAAGCTCTTCACTACTTTCCACAACTACCCAAAGGGAAGATTTCACACAAGTTACAAAGGCTTTGGGAACAAGCAATATATGATTTCCAATAACCCTGAGCAGATTTTATGGGCTTCCTAAAGGGGAAGTTGGAACCCATTACAACTTGGATCTCTACTTTCACTTTATATCACATCAAAGAAAAAGTTTTAGAGATGTTAAGAGCTTTCAAGTTCTATTTTTTGCTTAGAGATGCTTTCTTCTTTATGTACGTCTGTTTGTGTGACCCATTGTATTGCTTCATCCATTCCCAACGCCGCGGTACATGTACCACAGGTTAATGGTGTTTTCATTGTGTGAAAAAAAAAACATTTTTAACCCCATTTATTTGAAGAAAGCCCAATGATTTAAACATGTACGTGGCACTACTGTCTCGTGGATCAAGCGACCACTAGGTCACATTGTCCCTCAATGGTCATCCTCCCCATTGCGTAAAGCATCTTCCCATGGTCCATCTCTTGACTCTTCATCTTTTGGTCTGTCTTGGGAAAGGACACTAGTAAAGATAGTATGCGATGATGATGAACACAATGAAACCTTGACTTCCTTACATAGTTGTTAGCAACGTTTTAGCAACGTCGAAGGCAACGTGTTGCTAACGCGTTAGCAACATAGCAACGTTTGGGCCTAGACGTTGCTAAAACGTTGCGAACATGATTTTTTTTTATAGGGGTTTTTATTAATATTTTGGTAGTCTAGGCATCCTATATCTAAGATATGATGAAATGCATGCTTTTAAACATATAAATAAATATACACACATATACATAATGAACTAAAAGTAGATATGCGACATGTAGTATGTATACTACACATGCATATGTATATTCATACATATTACATACGTAGATGCATACATACATGCATGCATGCATACATGCATGCATACATGCATACATACATGCATGCATACATTCATGCATACATACATGCATACATACATACATGCTTGATGCATGCATGGATGCATGTATGTTGCTTGCATGCATGCATACATACATACATACAAGTAGATACATACATACTAGTAGATACATACATACTTGCATATTACATACATACACATGCACATTTGTAATTATATACATACAAACATACCTATATAGTATAGTGTAGGATAGACATGGACATTATAGTATAGATTATTGAGTCTAGATTAGTCCCTACACAATTCAATATTCACGATTCAATATTCACGAGTGATGTCCGTGCTAAGTAGTGAGATCAATCATCATACAAGACTACCCTTGGCTTTGAAGGGCCAAGGCCATGCATGAAACTTTAGTCAAAGCTCTATAATTGCATTAAGAGATTCAAAATATGGGAAATCCAAAATATTTGGCTAGCTCAAGGTGATAAGGCCCATAAAGAAAATCATACATAAATAAATGTCTACACTTTTATAGCTTTTTATGTCTTCCTCATTGTCGATGTTTTTTTATTCCATTTATCATACATTTTAGACAAAATTTTAAATAGTTTCTTATCCCTCCTAAGGAAAATATAGTTTTGGATTACAAAAAAAATATGCATGCAAAGCAACACGTTGCGAACGTAGCAACGTTGCGAAGTTGCGGTTGTGAAGTTGCGAACCGTTTGCAACGCGTTGCGATGCAACTATGCTTCCTTAGAGTGTGGTTATCCAGTGTGCATAGGTTCATTGAGTTGTGGCATCTCCTTCCACCACGACGACTCCTACTAGTAGTGTTCCTCCTATGAGTAATGTTCTTGTTTCCTCTACTAGTGCACCTTTCCTTTGGTCTCTGGCATGGATCTTACGTGAATGCCTCGACTTCTCTTGTCCACCAAGCACATTTCTCACCCTCACAACTGCCCTCCCACACGCGACACTTTGGTTCTTCGACATAGCCTCAAGTGTCTGCAATGTGTTCTCATCCACTTCTCTTGTATTTGAACCACATACGAAAATGATGTATGTATGAATAATGATATATGTGGGTAACAGAGATGAGCAACAACATAATTTCACACTAGTTATGTCTTGAAATACTTCCGAATGCCCTTCCCCGTGTTTAGCCCTATGTTCAACTTATGAAATACTATTCTTATCAGTGTTATGAAGTTGTTGAAAGTTCCACATGCTTTTTTCAGAAGCCAAGCTTGGATATTGCTAAAAGTTTTCGAGCTATAGATCATTCTTTTTGAGTCTTCACCTTTTGGCACTATTCAACATTAACAGTATATGAACGTCTACATCCATGGCTATTAGCAGTACTTATAAGCATGAAGCAGGATGACCATTGCATCCATATATTCTCGTCTTTCTGAGCTTGGCTTTCCATAGGTCAATGATCAATCTATGTCTATATTCTAGACAATGAGTATGTTTAAAGTTTGAGCTTTCTACTGGAAGTGTCATATCCTATGTTTAAAGTCTTGAGCTTTCTACTGGAAGTGTCATATCCTTCCAGCATATCATTGTTAACATTCTGTATGTTCATTTCAGCTGGATCCTGGAGTGCCAATTGTGTATGCAGGTTTTGCTGCTCTTATGTTGACAACAGTATTGAGCTATCTGTGTCATTTACAGGTACTATCTACAATCTAGTAGATTAGTTGAACACATCTCTTTATAGCAGAGGTTACTTAATCAGAGACAATACTATTTTCAGGTCTGGGCCTTGCAAGTGGATGATTCTCTTGTAGTGGGAGCAAAGAGCAACAGGAACAGAGCTGAATTCGCTGAGGATTTGGGAAAGTTGTTGAATTTTGTGCCTGAGATTGTTAGGGACAGGAGTATGGAAAATATTGCTCCAATTATTTCAAGTACAAATGAGGAACTTTCAATGCAGGGTACTTCGGCAAAGATGGATAATGAGAGTTCAAGGTCATAAGCTTTGGAAGCATTGCTGTAATTTATTGGGGCTTTCTTTTCAATTGGACTGTGGCACAACTCTGCTTGTTCATATGAGAAAGGTTTGTTTTCATCTGCACACCTCTTCCAATTATGTACTTTACATCCAAACCATATTGCCCTGTCCCTTTCATTAGAAGGGCCTCCACACTTTAGTTATGTCTTGTGAGGCTAACTTATTTGATGTATAGTAGAGTCAAAGCTTAAACTTCACACACCAAGCCTCAATTTTCTGGAAGTCCAAGCATGCCATCTTCTCTTGGCACCTTAAATGTAGGAATCAATTTTGACATTCCTGCTGTAATAAATGTGGAATATATCTCTTTCAATAACGTGTATTTTTGTAGCCAAAATCAAATAGATGAATGATGGTTTGCAATAGAGCAGTTCCTTTCAAACTACATGATTGGGATGTAATACAGTAGCGCATGCACTCTGTAGACACCTTTTTATTGCAATAAACCTTTAAATTGTATTAATTAGGAACAGCATTACAGGGAGAAAAGGAGGGTTATACAAAGATGACTAATGAAGCCTTTGTAACCTGGATGGGTTAGCCGAATGCTCTTCATGCTATTCTCTTGCAGTACTAGGCTTTTAAGTATCTAGACCCAAGGGAGCTAGCCCACTACTTAGGAGCGAGTCCACTGGATGCTTCTAGAATTAAGCACTTTCTCTTGCAACCAAACCTTCCAAGGTGGTGCTCCTCTGATTGCTCTAGTTGTGTGGAGCATCTGGTTGCCTCGTTAAGGAGGATTTACTGCCAGGAAATTGGCCTTTGCACTCCCAGCATGTTTTGTTAATGAGCTTCATATTTCTACATCCAGGTGGACAGCAGAATAGGCGTCCTGTCGCTTCCCATTTCCTTTTGCATTGAGCACACCACTCAGTGCCCTTGTTGAGCTTGACTGCTCTAGGATTCTTCAAGATCCCTCTGTGAATGAACTGCCAAAGCAGCATTGCTTTCTTGTGTGCAATCAGATGATGCCAAAGTGCTTGGTCAGTGAGTTGCCCCCCTTCAGCCTATTCTGTTGCAGTTTCCATTTGCTGTTGAGCTTGTTATAGATATCTACCTCCTTTGAGAGTCATCTATGTAGAACTCTATAAGCTTCCAGGATGTTTCTTAGAGAGGTCCAATCTTTACACTGGATCAGTAGGCATGGGACGAGTCTATTTTTGTTCCAGAGAAGTTAGAACAGCCGAAACTTTGAAACCCTTCTTGCAAAGCATGTTTACTCTAGCAACTTCCTCTGGGGGTGCCAGCTTATAATGACGATTGGAAACCAGATTGAATCAAGGGATCTCATTCTGACTTCATTTCTCCACTAGTGATGGCACAAAGTACCTTCGATGAGGAGTCCCAGAATGATTCACCGTTACTCTCTTTCATGGTTATGTAATGCAAAGATAAAAGGAAAGAGTGGGTTTTATACCCTCCACATCATGGCGATTCTAGGGATGAGCATCGGTAAAATTCCTTTTATAAGTTGGGCCCATGATTCTTGAGGTTCATGGCAATACTTTCCATGTGGCTGCCATTTTATTTTTTGTTCTTGTATATCTAGGATATTGTTTCCTCTGCTTCCTAGGTTGAAAACAGATGTGCCAGCTCATTTTGGAATGCCCTTCTTGTCTAGTCCCTTGCCCATTGTAATTTTTTGCAGATAGTCCTCGCATTTGGGTCCTTCGGTTGAGTGGTCTTCAAAAGAGATGAAGTACAACATTGATGGGTCAATAAACATGTCGATCACCATGGCCGTATTGCTCAATTAAACTTGCATCCTCTTCACCTGTCTAGTTTTCTGTCTATTTTGTGAAGGCCCATTTCCATCTATGCTCCTATGGAGACTAAGAAGTTCACAAGGATGCATAGCAAGCAGGAGATCCTCCCTTCTCTGATCATTTTAGAATTATGCTATGTAAGTCCATGTCGAATCGTCTCCTTTTAGATTTTGGTTCCATCTTTTCATTGTTGACCTTGGACCCTTTTAAGTGATGTAGGACTCATTTATTTAGTGCTAGAATTCATGCATGCTTTCACTTTCATTTGTGATAAGGCTGTTGGTGTCATCTACAAAAGACAAATGGTAGAGTGGATTCCTTCCATTCAGTTTCAATGTCCCCTTGATAATCCCCTAGCCCTTGTCTTAAATCCACTAGCCCATCTAGGCCATGCCTTGATGGCTAAAAGGAGGGTGAGAGATTAATTTATTTCCAAAGGAAAGTACCACTATTTTGATGAAGCCCTTTTCATGTCTTGTATGGATTGGTTATAAGCTTTATGGTAGAGTCTAGGTGTATGGATAGTTCTCAGTTCATGCTTGTGGAAATGAGGGTCAAGGTTTCCAGCGGGCGGGATTCAAGGCCCAAGTGGAGGTTCCTAAGGTCAGGCCCATGAAGACCACGCAGGTTCCACGAGAACCTTAGAGGGGAATCTAGAACTACAAAGGGCAAGGGCTATTTAAGGATGGGGATCGGACCACAAGCAATCATTTATTTCTCGTACTTCTAGCAGCGGTATTGGAGCTTAAGAGAAAGGGAGGGTGTGGGATCTCTCTCTAGCTTGGAGACTTAGGCTTGTGTAGTATCTTTGCATTGTTGGTGCCCATGAGTTTCTGTAGGTAGTTTTACTTGGGTAAATAACTTACTCTTCATTTTGTAGACTAACTGATGAAGACACTTTTCAGATAAGGAAAATTGAGAGTCCATACGTTAGGAGCAGCCAAGAGAGAGACTGGGGTGTGAATTTCATGCAAGCGGAGATGGTTTTGATTAGGCACAAGGCGGACAGGAGGGAGGAAGAGAGAAAAGGGGTGGCGCGAGAAGAAAAGAGAAGGGAAGGCGAAGAAGAGGAGAAAGAGAGAAGAGAAGAAAGGAGAGGAGAACACACACAAGGGGATTGGGGAGGAAAAGAAAAGAAGCAAGAGAACAAGGATGTGTTCAGCTGGCATCCAAGTGAATGTGGCAAAGATCAAGGCTCATCTTCTCCATGAAATTCACAATTGATTCAACACAGTAAAGGCTTTAAACATTTTTTTTCATCTGGCGAGATCATGAGATTTTTTAAGAACTTTCATCTTCAGCACTTTTTTGATTGGAAATAATGAATAGAGGTTGTAAAGTCTACTAGATGATTAGGCAGACCATAGTTCGCACTATTTCACACGTTCTTTTTGCTTTTACCTCAGCTTGCATCGTTTCCTTTTAAAATCACAATCTCATCAACTTACAGAGTTCTTAATCTTTGCCCTCAGAAAAAAATGCTTTTTTTGATTATTCTTTTAAAAAATAGTCTGTGATGGAATTTTTATTAACCCCAAAATGTTAGATTCTAAGCCCAATTGGCCCCTTGACCAACCTCAACAAGTTCGATATCTTAGGGTTTCAAGTCTATGGAAGACCTGTTACCTATCTGCACTGTTTGGGTTCTAGAAGAATTTATAGGCATTCCAATCAAAAGTAGGCTTCCAGAGCTTTTGTTTGATCCCATGGTCATTGGTTTTGGGATTTGTTAAGACCTCCAACTAGTGACTAGAATTTTTGTATCACAGAGTTGAGTATGGGAAGACTTCAAACATGATACATTTAAAGGTAATTCGTTCCAATTCAAATGTAAATTCCAATTCAAATGGGAATGGTTTTGGAAGTTTTAATAATCCTTTTGTATTTGAGTTTTCCATGCTCATAGGTATCAAGGAGATGAGCATCAGAAAATTTGCAGATTTGGCTCTTAATGTGGTCATTTGCAAGTTTTAGGAGTATGCTGCATGGAAGTTCTTAGATGAACATTAAAATCACATTGTTTAGGCAATCTAAACATGTAAAACTTAAAATTATCATGGTGTGTCAAATTCAATGTGTATACATTTGATGGTTATGTTTCACACTGTTTGCGAAAATGGTGCCTAGTGTTTATCATTCACATGGATCACTAGTCTATTGGAGTTATTTTTGGAATTATCACGATGGATCAAAAGCCTAGAAACTCACCATGACTAAATATGGAGGGAGTTCGTATATACAGTCCCAATCTATAATACAATAATGCATTATATTCAAGAATTGTGGACTTGCAAAGTAGCTTTCAAGCCATTCTACACCATTTGCAACAACGTGAAAGGTTTAGTCAAACCCTAACACAAGCAAACGGATGATTTTTGAGTCATGAAAATTGCATTTATAAAATTTAGCATCCTCATATAGCTTCCAAGTGATGTTGGAGATTGAGGAGATTCTAGTACGTGAAGTTTAATGGCAGATAAAATATTCGAAACCACTAAGATATCATGGAACTAAGAATATTAGGACTATAGACATTGTAGAATACTAGAGTAGCAAGCGAGAACAATGTCTTTACTTGTGAAAATTACATAAAATATGCACAAAATTCAATAAGAAGCTTTTAACTTGATGGATGTTGAACACAATTGGCGATAGACATTTGAGCAAGACAAGGAAGAGTTGAAGCCATTGATTGAATTCAAGATCTTATATTACAATAGTATTGTACCACTTGATGGGGAGGACTTGGGATCTAGAAATTTATTCCTTTGCTAAGAGAAGTTTTTCGTATAGGAGTATTTCATTAAGTATCATGAAGTTTTACTCCACGTACTTGAGCATATCTTTGATCTTTAAAAATCCTTAAATTATTCTACTTGTGCGTGACTTCTCAATCTCTAGTAATGGAATGCTAAATAATACACATCAACGCTATTATGCTTTTTTAATACACATCAACGCTATTATGCTTAAATTATTCTACTTGTGCGTGACTTCTCAATCTCTAGTAATGGAATGCTATATAATACACATAAAGCAATTATTGTTATGATCTTTTAACAAAAATTTCTACTCTACTCTTGGAGTAGGAAACGACTCCAATGGTGCAATAGGTGGAATCTGGAATTGCCCCAAAAGACCTGTTATGTGTTTTCGATGTGGGAGTATGACCACTTCCAAAGTAAGTTCCCTCTTCTTGAGAAATCACCACCTTGCACAAACTATCCAAATAATTGTGATACTAAAGATTGTCTGAAGAAGGCATCATCAAGCCAAAGAAATAATTCATTTCATATTTCCATAGAGCTTGTTCTCTCTGATAGTAGTCTTGTGCACCCTCCATTCACGCACATGATATAGTTAGAAGTAATGCTTCAAATGCAAGGATTCAAATGGATCCAATGAAATTGAGCTCAAGAGGAGGAGAAGGACTATGAGGAACTTAAAGATCAGGAGAAGGTCTACATGAGAAGAGGCAGTTAGGGAAAGGAGCCTAAGAATCCCAAGGAAACTATAGACATAGGAAATGGTAGTGGTAGAAGTATAGATGACGCTTATTGGGCTAACTAGTAGGAACTCAAAGATGATATAAGGAGGTTGTCAATGACTCTCGTAGAACCTCTTCTCTCAGCTGAAGAAGTGCTAAAGGTTACAGAAAGTAAGTCTCTATGATATTATATGACTTGGTGCTCAGTTTAGAGGAGACATGCTTAAGTTCACAGATTCTTGAAGCCTCCCAACCTTCATTAATGGCAGGCAAGGAACTTGATAAATGACACAGCCTGTGCTCACAAACTATCATAGCCTCGTCTGAACATCAATATCTTAAGGCAAAAGTTCTTAGGAGCTATTATCAATGGGGGGTCTGGGATCAATCTGATGCTTGTGTCTACCATGCTACAATTAGGATTCCATCCCTCCAAGGTGGCACAATTTACAATCACCTTGGCAGATTAGAGTAGGGGAAGGCCAGTGGGGGTGGTGGAAGAGCTGGCACTGGAAGTCCAAGGGTCTATGTTTGTGCTAGATTTCGTGGTTGTTGGACTTCCACACACCTTGGGAAGCTTTCCATTGCTAATCAAATGGCCCTAGCTTTGACATGCCAAAGTTATCCATGAATGGGGATGAGACTCAATGTGTGAATAGAAGGAAGAGTTCAAAGCGGATCCCTTAGATAAGTTACATTTGGAAGAGATATTCCATGGTCGAACACATGAAAAGATGTGGATCACTAAAGTTGAGGGGATACCAACATACACAAAAGAGGAACCGAGACAAAAAGCATTCAACTTTGAGGATATAATCCATGAGGAGGCACCTAATCCAGTGAAGGAAAGCCAATTTAGGAGGCAAGGAAGAGGCCAAAACCCATTCTATTGGCTACATGGCTAAGGCAAGAACGAATCTTGCTTGGAAAGGGAATCTCCTTTATGCAACACTTAAAAGGATATTTCGACATGGATTTATGAAGATCTAGAAGGCATTCCAAGAATGTTAGGGCTCCACACCATTCTGCTTCTTCTAGATGCCAAGCCTATAAGGGGAAAGATCTATAGCCTCAACCCCAAGTTTGCAAAGTAGCAAAAAGAGAAATTGACAAAATGAAAGACACAAGTATTATAGTACTAGTAGAACATTGAAGTGGTTTTATTCAATGGTACAAGACCAAAGAAGCAATCCAATATGATCAAAATTTGTGTAGATTTATGGGCACTTATCAAAAACACTATTCCAGATGGCTTTCCACTCAATTTTTTGAGCAAGTAGTTTAGAAGGTAGTCGATCACAGATTATATAGTTTGATGGATGGTTATAGTGGATATAAGTAGATAGCCATGCACCCTCAAGAAATAGCAAAAGCAGTTTTTGTAACACCTTGGGGCACTTACAATTACACCAAAGTGGCATTTAGGCTTAGGAAAACTCCGGCCACTTTCCACCATATAGTATCAATCATTTTTGGACATTTTCTATTGAGTTCACTGAGAATGTTTGTGGATGAAATTTTCACTTTTTTGGTATTGGTAAGGCCACTCTGGTTGAATGCTTTAATGACCATCTGGATCAACTCTCGCAGGATTTTCTAAAGTGCAGGGAAACACACCTCAAACTGAACCCAGACAAATGTTCTTGGTAACTTGAGGAACTTTACTAGGACATGTAGTATCTCCTTGGGACATGGATCTCGATCCCGACAAAGTCATTGCTATTCTCAATATGTCCAAGCCTATCAATAACAAATAAATATAAGGATTCTTGGGCCACAAGTTACCACATACATTTTATCAGAATGTATGTAGAGACAACCAAATATCTTTCAAAGCTTATGGGGAAGAACTCAACCTTCCAATGGACTGAGGAAGAAGAGAATGCTTTTTTCAAGTTCAAAATGAGATTATTAAGGTTTCCAATTTTGGGGGAAGCTGATCGGGATATTCCCTTCCATGTGCATGTAGATGTGAGCGTTAAGGTACCTAAGCATCCCTTCTCCATCCCTCTTGGAGCTCTTTTCGAAGGACGATCTTTGTCACCTCGGCATGTTGTGTTTGGCACAGGTCGCTTGGCTTGAGGTAGTTGGTGACTCCCTCTATGCAGTCTTGGTCTCTTTCCTTGAGTTTTTGAGTGGATCCCTTGAGATTCACATGATTGTGCAAGTCATTGGTTCTCCTTTGAATTTGAGGCTACTCTCCTCACATACATACTCATGCATCCCCTTGAGGAGCTTGTCCGCCAATGCTAGCAGTGCTTTACCCCTTCCGTCTTCATTCGATATTGCCATCCTTTTCCCCTTCCGACCTCTAGATTACCTTCCCTCCCTCTCAGACCCCCCTTGTGTGTGACCCTTTCTACTATTTTTCCCACACACTTGCATTTTTGTTTTCTACATGCATGTACCTTTCCTTTTGTTATCGTTCCTATTACTACTAGGAGTAGCATCAATGCGAGTTAACCCATTTCCACTTGCAATCTGTGTTGATCGACATGTGGTTGATGTGCCTTCCTGAGTCGGTCTTAGGCAGGGTTCTCAACTTCAACCTCTCCCACTCATCATCCCCCACAACACCTCGACATGGTATCTCATCTCCTTGCCTACCACCTAGGAAGCATACATCTTCACCTCCTCTTGGAACCTCCTTGTCTCTGCTAGCTATGTCCTACTTCCCTTCAACCCCTTGCCCCACAACGTTTTGACATCTTCATGTGCATAGTGTTCATGATGATCTGAACATCCTCGCCATCCTACCCTTGGAGGAGCAAAGTTATGCTCACTTATCATACCTTGACTGCCATCGATGCCCTACACGACCCTTTGTTCCATTTTTGCCTTTGCTTCCCTCCACTACTTCACCTCCACCTACTCCCCCTGCTACCTTGCTGACGAGTGTCACCCCCTCCACAAATGCCATCCCCTTGCCACCCACATATTGTCTCTTGATTTCCATACTCTCGACCTCGAGATATCCCAATCTACCATAGTTTGGGTTCTTGCTAGTTCCATACATGATCCTATCCCTACTTCACATCCACCCATCCTTCCTCCACCCCCTTCGACACATTTCCTCCCTCTCATAGCCTTCATCCCGCGGCTTCTCTCCTTGGTACCTCTTCTTTGGTCCATGGACCTTCTTCAACACATGCAACCTCTTTGGACATGCCCTCGGGCTCTCAACCCCCATCTTCGGCTGCCTCATCCATCTCCCCCACCCATGCCATCCATAAATTTTTCTCCACTTTAGATGAGTCTCTTGGTGCCATCTATGCTAATTTGGATGCGACTATGGAGAGCATCACTTAGGCAGACATAGTTGTCACTCAACCCTAGTACTATGAATCCCTCATTGCATGCGTTCGCCCCATGGTGGCTCAGTGGGTGGTGAAGCATGAGGCTATAATTGCTTTGATGATGGAGAGAGATGCCACCATGCAATTGTGTGAGAGTCTCTCTTGTGAGTTAGAGACCATCTGCACACACAATACAATCACCGATTGCTGTAGCCTCTTGTGCCAATAGTTCTATGTGGAGCACAACTTCTATTGTGACATTGTCTTCTAAATTCAATCATCAGCTGCCTGCAATCTGCCCCCTTCTATCCTCCCATCTATCATTCCTTTCCCACTGACATCCCTCACTTCACTCTCTGCAACAACACCATTGGCATCATCTTCTCCTTCCGCTCCCTCGACTGCCCCCTTATCCTTGAAACTTTCACACGAAGGCTCCTCCAACACCCCTCTATCCTCGGTGGGACCTTGACACCCTCTTCATTGGGTTTTTGACATTCAAACTGTGTTGTATTTCATCATGTTATCTGCTATAGTTGTGTGCCTTTGACCACTAGCATTCGCCCTTTGATGCCAGGATTGTTCCATTTTGTATTGCCTTTTACCATTTTTGCTGGGCATTCCTCCCATCATCCCTTGGACTATTCCATTTTGTATTGCCTTGTGATATTTTTCCACGAAGTCCTCCCACTCATCACTTGCATTAGATTTGCACTTCATCTCTTGTATTAGTTCCAACACATTAGATAGTATCCATGGTTATGATGTTTGGATTTCTCTAATGATGATATGCTGTACTCCTCTGTGCATCTCCACCACATTTTTCCACTGTGGTAGTTCTTCATTTGGGTACTATTCCTAACATGTTACATAGGTCTTGTTGGTAATTTCCTTTTGTGATGATATGCTTCTCTCCTCGATGGATTTTCTTTATGGGCATCTCTCCTCATGAATTCTTCTTTGACCATCTACTTCTCTTCTTGGGGGGTCTTCTTCTTCTCCAACATTTCTTCTTCTTCTTCTTCTTCTTCGTCTTCTTCTTCTTCTTCTTCTGTGACTATCCTACCATGGGATCCTTGGTTCTCTTTTCACCCTCTCCTTCAGTTGACTTGTCCATCTTTACCTCTTTTTCCTTATATTCATTATTCTATTTTCACAACTAATGCTATCCTTATTCTCCCTACTAGTAAAAAATGAGTGTCTGATGCCACCTATAAGTCCCATATATGGTTGTTATGTGTATCTTCTAATTTCATTCACACCGAGTAAGGCACACCATATTCATGGTGTCATCAATGTCAATTTTTTAATTACTTTTGGGTATAATTATATATTTTTTTGTTGATGATATTCTACTTTGTAGCAAATATGTAAAATATAATCAATGTAATATTTGTTTTGGTGTTACTATGTTGAAACATGCACAACATTTAGCCAATTTTGAGAATATACTATATATTTGTCATAAGTACCTAGGATATGTTACCTACATACAAGATCAAGATGGATACTAATAAAATTTTTCTCAAGGTGATATGCATACATGGAGGCCTCTTCCCAAGCCATAAAAGCTTTTTTTGAATTTAAAGAGAATTGGAATGAGGTATCTAGAAGTACAAAAATCTGATTTTCTCTACAAAATGCTAGTTTAGGTACCGATGTTGGATTGGGTTGAAGTTTTTGGGTTGATCATAGCAAACTGCGAGAAGGGAAAGAAATCTTGTATATTTTTGAGATATCTATAAATAAATTTTATTAGCCTATGTATTCCAAGAATCCTCACTTTTCTCTTCTAGATTGCTTTCTAGTTTGCTGTTTTTGTACCCTTGACCATGTAAGGTATTCTTGTTGGCAATCAACTCCTATTTGTTCAACTACTTGATGCCAACATTGAAGTAGAGTTTTGCCATTGATGTGGTTCTACACGTTGAAACATTATGCATGTTGAGCCAAATTAATGCAAGAATTATGGATAGGAAATCCTGTCAAAAATGCATTTGTATACACTTTATCTTGGTAAATATACCATGTAAATTTTATAGTACTAGATAGTGCTTTACCATATGAAATCAAGCAAGATCAAGTGGAAGATACCCACTTCCAAGATGTTACAAATCACATGGGGAAGCTTAAATTATCATTTTATTTACAATAAAAAATGAACCTATACTATGCCAAACAAAAAAGAAAAGTTCATATGAAAATTTCTCAGTGAAGAATGGAATAATCAAATAAGATGGAAAGGTGTCTGTTCCCAATTCTTATGGCAGTGAATTGAGAAACAGAGTTCTATTTGGAAACCATGCACCTTGTGCAAGACATCATGATATTGATAAAATAGTGGGATTGGCTAGGTTTGGATAAATACATGCACACACATAGAAAAACACTTTAAATGTTGAGTTAGTGAAGGAGACACCATATGAGTATAAAAATTAATCTATTACCTTTGAAAGTTCTAGAATCTTGGTGGAAGTGTACCTAGATGGACTTTTATGTGGTATTGGAGAGAAAAATTCATCTTGCCATAATTGATCAGTCAAAATAGATGGATCACTTTGTATCCATGCAAGAGACAATGGAAGCTTGATAATTTATTGCTTAATTCATTTAAAACATATTTAAGTTACGTGGTTACTTTGAATAATTATTTGAGATCACAATGTGAAGTTCGCAAAAGAATTTAGAGAAATTTCTTCTTGATAAGTTAAGATTTTTCCTGGAATAATTTAGTGGAGATAACCCATTGCTTAATGGTCAAACAATGAGGGCTAAGCAAGCGTTAGAGGGCGTTCTTAGAACATATGTATGTGAAAACAACAGTATGGTTAGTATAGTTTCTTACCATTGATAATGAATTCATAGAATCATTGGCCTCACAAGGTGGTACTTGATAAAATATATGGTCATAATTTTTGGAGGACTATTGATTGATGCCTAAGAAATGGAGAAACCATTGAAAAATTACCATGAGTTTGATTTTGAGTGTTTGTTATCAAAACCCTTGTACAAACTTTTAGTATGATAGCCCAAAAATCGCAAGAGGATCTCTTAAAAAGGTGTATTATCTATCTGATTTGATACTTAACTCTATAAAAAGTGGTACTAGAGGGGAATGTTATAGGTGTAGCTTTATGTAGATAAGTATAAAAATATGTACTACTCTTTATGATTGGGGTTTTGTTCTACAAACGTGGGTCCAAATGGCAAAAACATGGGATTTGAGGGTCCAAAATCACTTGGAGAACCCATGGAGTTTATTAAGAAACCCTTGGGAAAGTGCATAATATAGCACATTGAGATGGATGTTTTTTGAAAAAATGATATGTTGGTAATAATGAAATTTCATGTTTAGGCTATTCTAATCATGTCTCCAAACTTTTGTAGTAATAAGTTTTTACATTCTCTCTCTAGGAAGTTATCACATGAAATTTATGTCAAATTTGAGCATGAAGATGTAGGAGTTAGAGAAAGTGTTGTATGAGAGAAAGATAAAGTATTCTTAGTAGAAAAAATTATATAATTGAAAACTTTGTAGTTCTTATATTTTATGTCTCATTTGATTGCATGAAGGTAGGTTAATGAAGAGATATTTCATTTTTGTCATCTTTCTCTAAAATTTTTGATTTTTTAGGACTCAAAAGTAATATTTGGAAGAGGATTTGCATCTAGGGCATCTCTGACACTATTCTGCAAGTTGAAGAGCTGAACATTTTTGTGTCTCACAAGCTTGAGCTAATTCCTTAGTGTTTTTGAGTTACAGGGATTAGAAAAGAGCAGTTTTTTGGTACTTAAAAAAAATGAAGCCATGATTCATCTTATTCATGGTCACAAGTTTAGCAAACACAAATCCATATATGGGCTTTTTGGGATGATCAATGTGTGTGTGAGTGTGTTGCAGGTATTGCCTCTATTTCTGTAGGTTCAATTCTTGAGGTGGATATGAAAAGTAAATGGATAGCAAGTTTGGGAGTCTTGCATGAGACATGCAAAAAGATGCTATCTTGGAGCATGCAAATTCCATGAGCGCATATCTAGAAAAGCATGATTGGTCATGCCGTTCTGAAGGGAAGATCTAGAGATGAAGATTGAGAGCTACAAATACGGATTATATTCGTGTAATGATCACAATCGTTTTCTTTTCAAGAATTAGATTGGGATTGTGATTGAGATTGCAATTGCGATTGCGATTAGGATTGAGATCAGCTCGAGGGTGGTCGGGTGGATGAGGCTTGTGATTGAATCTCCTTGATAGATTTTGTAATGCAGATCAATATTGCTTGTAAAATTTGGATCAGATAATAAAACTGTCTCTCTCTCTCTCTCTTATTGTTTCTATGCATACTCTAATATACTCTCTTATATCTTGTTGTGCTAAATTCTGCTATTCTATGCAGATTGTGATTGAAGATTAAAATACATGTTACAAAGTATCTCCAAGACTATGGTTTGAACCCTTGAGCTATTTGGATTTATTTACTCCCAATTGAAGGGTTTTGACCCTTAGGATTGATATCTCCTAAGGGTATGGTATTAAACCTTAGTAAGGTCTCTCAAGCCTTTGGACTCATACATAAAATCTTGGGAGGAATCCTTTTAGAATCCATGTGAGACCTGTTGGAGTTAGACATCTACTGAAGCATGCGAATAGCACAAGGAAGAAGAAGAACCTTGGAGCACAACACACAATGCTGAATGTATTACCACTAGAATGTACAAAGATAAGTAGCCCATGAGGGCAATAGGCATATATAAAATCCGAGGGGGAAAAAACCTCCTAAAGAGGGAAAAATGTGCCCCGGTGGTACTAGAGTGTTCACACACATCACTACCTCAATATATCAACAAATCCCCCCTAGGAGTGATGCAATGAACAAGGAGCTGACACTCATGTATAAGGAAGTGCCAAGCTATGTGGAATCAATCCACAAAAGGAAGTAAGCCCAAAGCTTTGTAGAAAGCTTTAAAATTCTCCTTAGGCAAAGCCTTTGCGAAAAGGTCTACAATGTTCTCCTACATGGGCACATATGCCAAGCTGATCTCCCCAGTAGAGAACCTCTTCGTAACATAATGATAACACACCTCAATGTGCTTAGTGTGAGCATGGAACATAGGGTTCCTTGCAACTCCCAATGTGCTCTATTTGTCAGTAAAGATGGTGGTGGCAGAAGACTGACCAACACCCAAATCAACCATACGGTTTCTGAGCCACACACACTCAACAGTCCCTCTGAAAGCTGCCCTATACTCAGCCTCACAACTGGAAGTGGCCACAGTAGGCTGCTTCTTGCTTAACCAAGATATACATGAGCTACCAAGCATGAAGCAAAAGCCACTGGTAGACACATGAGTGTCATAGCAACCAGCCCAATCACTGTCATAAAAAGCATGCAAATCTGGTGGTAGTGATCCCCCCTTGGGATAAAACAACCCAAGTAGCTGGGTACCACTCAAGTAAGTAATGCATAAGTAAATCAAGCATAAGTGATAGAGAACAACATCAAATGCATATCCAGCATCATGAAGACTCAATTAATAAACCTGTCTCCATTGGAGTGGCAATAGGCTTACAGTCTTCAAGGCCAAAATGCTGCAATAATGTGTCAATATATTTCGTTTGACACAAAGCCATTCCACCATCAACTTGCATAAACTCAATGCCCAAATAGTGATGCAAATGCCCCAAATCAGACATCTCAAATGAGGCATGCAAATCAGCCTTAAAATCAGCAATATGCGTGTCATGAGGACCAGTGAGTAGCATGTCATCAACATACACCACAATGATCAGAAGTACATCATTAGCACGCTTAACATATAAGGTGCTTTCAGTTGGAATATTCTCAAAACCATGTGCAAGGAGATAGGCATGTATCTTTTCATACCAAGGACGTGGTGCTTGCTTTAAACCATATAATGCCTTCTTTAACCTGCACACTTGGTTTTCATGCCCTTTCTGCACAAAGCCACAGGGCTAAAAAACATATACTTCTTCATGCAAGTCACCATTCAAAAATGATGTTTTAATGTCCAATTGATGTACATTCCAACCATGATGAGCTGCAAGTGCACAGATGCTACGAAAAGTAGCCATTGGGCAAGTAGGAGCAAAGGTTTTATCAAAATAAATGCCTCTTTGCTGCGCATAACCCTTTGCAACAAGCCTAGCTTTATACATGTCAACTGTTCCATCAGGTTTACACTTTAGCTTGTATACCCACTTAGTGCCAATGGCCTTCTTGCCAGAAGGCAAGTCACATAAAGAACAGGTACCATTTTTCATGATAACATCATATTCAGATTGCATTGTTTCCATCCAATGTTCAGAATTTTATGCTTCATCAAACGAAACAGGTTGAGTCTCATCACAGACAAGAGGCAGCCATAGCATAGCAATCTAATGCAAAAGAGGCACTATGAGAGCCTGATCGAGTACGATATGATAGAGGTGCATCTAATTTGCTATCATGCAAGGTCTGCACCATCCATCTTGGCATATTTTTTGGCTGCTCAATATCAACTCTGTCATCAACAAGTGCATCATGTAAATCTGCATCAGAAATGGAATGATCCACATCATCACATGAAACCTGCAAAGGTTGAGAAGTGGCTCATTAGGACTAGCACTAGACTATCCACCTGTAAAAAGAGGCAGAAAAGTATCATAAATGTCTTTGGAGCTAACAGATGTCTCCTTAGTATATGAAAGAAATGGCCGAATAGCATCTTCTAGAAAAACAACATCACGGCTAACCAAAATGCATTTAGTCTGTGGATGATACAGACAATAGCCTTTACTTATAGAACTGTACCCAACAAAAATACATTTTACTGCCTTATCATCTAATTTTTTGTGATGTTGTTCAGACACTAATGCATATGCCAAATAACAAAAAACACGCAGATGAGCAACAGATGGCTTGCGACCATGCCAAGCCTCATATGGAGTGATATACTACAACGCTTTAGTGGGACACCTTTTTAGTACATATGCTGCACATATAACAACCTCAAGCCAGAAACTATGTGGTAAAGCCTGACTCTTGACCATACACCTTGCCATCTCCATGAGTGACCCCTTCTTTCCTTCAACAACTCCATTCTGTTAAGGTGTATATGGCACTGTACACTGATGTTTTATCCCACGTATAGTGAGAAATGCATTAAAGTTAGAAGACATATATTCCCCCCCTCGATCAGAACAGAGGGTGCCCATTTTACATGCTGATAGATTTTCAGCCAAAACTAGAAACTGTTTGAAGCACATAAACACTTCGGACTTTGCCTTCAATGGATATACCCAAGCATGCCTAGAAAAATCATCGATGAAAGTCATAAAGTAAAGATATTTCCCAAAAGAAGGTGTCTGCATAGGACCACAAACATCACTGTGTACAAGCTACAATTTTTGAGTAGCCCGAACCGAACCATCTTTTGGAAAGGAAGCATTTTGCCCAAAATATAGCCTTCACATACATGTTTATCGGGTGCCTCAAGTTTGGGCAAAGAGGACACCATTCCAACATCCTTTTTCTTTACCTCTTTGCAGCCAATTTTGGACAACTCTTTGTGACATGATTATTTCCTTTATAGTATTTGCAAAATGATTTGTGCCTTTTTGTTTTCTCCTCATCTTTGTTTTCCTCTTTTGATCATGTAGAATTAGTAGATTTATGGTAATAGATCTATCTTGAATCACTAAATCTATAGGATCTCTTTGTGCTAATGCTTTCTTTTCTCTATGGCTTGCCTACTAACCCACATGCTTAGATATATCTTGAATCACTAAATCTAAACATGTTGGATCTTCAATAGATCTATCTTGAATCACTAAATCTATAGGATCTCTTTATGCTAATGTTTTCTCTTTTCTATGACCTTGCCTACTAACCCACATGTTTACGATCTCATCCATCCTGGGCCTAGAATTTGATGAATTTTTTGAGGGAAAATCATATGCCACTTTGTGTACATGATTTCATTGAATGAGAGGGATATCTCTATGCTTAAATGTATGAAGATTGATCCTAATTGTTATCCTAAGTGTTGCAAGTATAGAGCATTGCTAGCCTAGCATCACTCTTAAGCAATACATGAATGATCTACCTAGAATCATCCAATGATTACTTGCTTGTGTGAAATTGCAAATAGCTAGAGTGATCAAAGTTCATTCCACATCTGTTCTATTTTACCTTCTCTAGAAAGTCAATAAGTCACTTGATATGTCCATCAATCAGTTATCACCTTTAGGTGAGTGGGTCACAATGCAAATTTTTTCCACTTTTCCTAAAGGATTTAGTTGCAATCGTTACGTCTTCTCCATTGTCTAGAATAAATTTCATTGCATGCATGTTGAATAAGATAGTTAGGGAAGTGTTGCCTTCATCTCCTTTGCTAGATTCTCTCACTTTGTCAACTAGCACTTGTTTCACATGAAAATCATCCAAATCAAGTTTAGACTCTAGTTCAAATAGCATCAAGGTTTGTAGATTTGACCATTTTTTTCCATAAGTGTGGCGCATGCAAAATTTATTCTATAAGCAAGGTGAATTTCACTTGAGTATTCTTTAAGAACTCAATCATGGCTGTTTTCACTGTACTAGCTATGGGGAATATAATGGAAATTGCCTCTTTAACAATGGATTCTCTTTTGTATTTGCCCACGTACTATGGAAATTCCATCACATCTTCATCTTCTCCTTCTTCTATTGAGAGATCTATCCATGGCTGTTGGAGCAAGTCTATGACAAGCCTAAATATTGGCTTGGGTCTCACAAGGTCATAGGAGAAGCTTTAAAGAGAAGACAATGTATGGAAATTGAAGGTTCACTTGTGAACTATCCCTTGTATTTTTTTGGAGTCTTTACTTGATGTAAAAGTAAAGGAATCTAAGTGGTTGAGTCCACTTGATGAAAAAAGGAAAGAAAAGCCACGAATTTTTGATTAGGTGAATAGGAGAATCAATCACTAAAATATTGGAGAGTGATTATAGGAAGATTCAACTTCAAATCTTGGCTCCAAAGATCACTATAAATACATGGCCTTCTAGTCGCATTTTAGAAGACCTCCATGAGCTGAGCTTTATGCCATATCAAGGTGTGGTTTCAAGGCACACATATGTATCAATATGTACATTGTATTTTACAATCAATATACTTTCATTTTCATGATCATTTGAGTTCATATTTTCATGCTTTTATGAAGTGTACTGTTCACTGCCATATCTCTCAGTTTTCCAAGTTAGATTGCAGAGATGATTTCTCTGAGCTTGGTGCATCATTTTTAGTGATTAAACTTGGTAAACTTAGCTCTTTAAGTCTACTATATATTCACAAATGTGCATTGCATTTGGATGTTTCAGTCATCAGCTATAATCATTTGAAGTCGACTGTATTATTTCATTTTCTACTTCTTTGTCAGCACTCTCTTAGAACAATCATTTTCTAAGATCTGTTTCTCAGCATGTACTTCACCATTTTCCATGATTCAAATCTTGTTAGAATCAGCATACTGTCTACTATATTCTCCATGATGCACTTTCATTCAAAGGGTAATAAAAAAATTGAGATTGTTCATTATCTTGAATATCTTTCAGGGGAGCTTCTTGTCCATCTTTCCTTTCTTTCTTCCATCTAGCTCTCTTGTACGTGGTCTCACAAGTATTCGTACCATCTCTCTTCAACTTGAGGTATCATCGAGCTTATTTCTAACTCTTCATCAACTAGGTTCTCTACCATATCAGTAATAAGATCTTTTGCCAAAGATTCAATTTGAATCTAGAACTTTTCTAGTCTTTATGGGCTTTTCTAATGATTCTTTTGCTTTTCTAGGTTTTTCTTGAGATAATTGTAGATCTTGGTCCATCATAGAAGTGAGAATGGGTTTTTTAACTACAATAATATGAGGTTTTTCCTTGAGTAGGCTAGTTTCTTCAAGAATATTGTGAGACAACTTGATGACTTGCTTGCACATGCTAAGCCTTCTTTCTCAATTGGACATTAGGATAACTCCAATGATGTGTCTCCACATTTGACCTGCATTTTGCCCATGCCTTGATGGGTTTAGGTATCATATCTAGATCTCAAGGATTAGATTTGCAATCACAAAGCTTGGTTTATTTTTCCTAGAAACTTTCTTACTCCTTTAAAGCTATTGATATTTCCTTAGAATCTTTAGTAACGCCACCTTGTAACCCTTTTTCCAAGCTATTTAATTTTTTCTTCCTATTCATGACTAATCGTCTCCTTGCATTGACTCCAAGTCAAGTTTCTCCTATTTTTCTTCTTATCTCCAGATAACTCTTGATTGAGGGATTGAGTATGTGAAGAATCTCTTCTTCGTTTGATAGCTAGGCCTCTTGCTATGTAGCTTGGGTATGCACAACTACTTGAAGAGGCACTTGCCCTTTATATTCACTACTAGTTATAATGATCTCTACCATTTTTAGCATTGTGTGAGTAGTGTTCTGTGGATTTCTTTGGGAAATCTTTTATCAAGTGATCCTTCCCCTAGTCTTCTATGTAAAGGTTCTAGAAGGTTTAGGATACCCTTTGAGGAAGTCTCACCATCATATTGATAGCATGGACCCTTAGGAAAGGGTGCACCTTTAGTGAATTTTTTTCTTTAAATGTAGCTCCTTTGTACCTTTAGTGCATTGTTGTCTTTGGACTGTATCTCCTTTTGCTACATAGTAGACTCTTGCAGTTGAATTTTCTATCCTAGTTTTATTGCCGCTAATGCTTTCAGGATAATATGTTACTGTGTGATATGATTTACCCTGACTATACATATCTCTCAAATACTCATTTCTATCTTTTGGGTATGATTTTTGAGCATGTAGAACTTCTTTCTACCATTGTTGTTTCCATAATATGATGGCCGTTTCCATATTTTCTTTAACATACTTGATTGGTACAACATTTTGAGGTGGATCTAGTTGTTGATCTAACTCTACACGTGTCGATATCAATGGCCTTTTCTTTTACTTTCTTTCTTTTTTTCAATTCTCCTATGTAAATTTGACCCTTGGGGAATGGGAAAATTAGAAAAAAAATGAAGAAAACTATTAGAAAATATAAAATAGAAACATAATAAAATATATGGTACCATTCCATTTATTATAAGGCAATCTTGACTTCCAAATCTTACATTAAGATAGGGTCTTCTATCCACAAAATCTCTTCCTGATTCATATTTTCCTTAATAGCTTACCATGTAGATAGTCCAAGCACAATGTCTTTTATCAACTCTCCGCTTCAGCTATTGTCTCTTCTTGATAATCTCAAATCTTTCTTCTTAGCTTGTCACACTCACTTGATCTTTTGCTTCTTTATATTTTTTGCTACTTGCACCCTTGCAAAAAATCTCTTATGTAAGTGGTTCTCTATATAGTTTCACTCTATGGCCATTGATGTAGTTAGGAAATATTTTAGTAGTTCACTAAATAGAGAAATGAACTCCTACTTGGCATGCATGTGTCATTTTTAGAATAGGAATGTATTCAATTTCATGAATTGATAGCCTCAGTTGGTTATTGTTTGTTGTAAACTTGTAGGGCTCAAAAAAGTCAGCTATCAGCATCAAAATAGTTGATTGAAAAACAAATTATAAATCCAAGTACCTACCTAGTGAGGGGCATAGAAATCAAGATGATAATCCCAAATATTGAGAGAGAAGAAATAATCAAGAGTGAAATTCGAAATCCATGGTTCTATACAACTCAAACAAAAATATCTCTTTGTGTGTAAGATATAACTCCCACTTTCCACATATCGAAACATGTGGAATTTGATGTTTTACACATTATTATGTTCTGACCTACAAATATAGAAACTTGTAGATTAAAAAATGGACTTCAAAAAAGTGTTAGGAATGATCTCACCTTGTTTCAAAGATTGATATGCATGCATGAAGCCTCACACATTTGGAAAACACCCTTCAATGTTTGTATACTCCCTTAGGATACTCATTCCTCACCCATAGATGGAGCAAGCTAAAGAGCAACACAATGTGCCCTATTGTCAAAGACCTCAATCACTTAGGAGATTCCCAAATTCTAACAAAGACCATCCCACTTATATGTGCAATAGAATGCTCAAGTATCAGTCCTCATACTACAATAGGCTGCTTCAAGGACAATACTAGTGGCCACAATATCAGTAAAGGCAACAATAACGTTCTAGGGCTATGTATCCTCCTACACCAAAACACCAAAAACAATATTATAGAGAACCTAATTGTCGTCATTCTAAGTCCAATCATGGCAATCAAGAGCTAGAGAGACCTATATTGGATTAGGAACCACGTCCACCTCGAAATGTTGTACCAATCAAGTATACTACTTGGTTGTAACTTGAAAATCCATCAAGTAAGCTATAAACGTCCTTGCTTGCAACATGCTCGAATAAATGTTTGTTAATTAGAAGTGGATAGCTATCTCTAATTGTATTGGCATTAACTTTTTTAAGGTTAATACACACACGCACAACTTTCCATTCTTCTTGGGCACCACTACAATGGAGGATACCCATTTAGTATGCTCAATCTCATAGATAAATCCAGCTTCAATTAGTCCATCAATTTCTTCTTTTATTTTGGTTGCATAAGTTTCCTTTATGTATAGGGCTTTTTTTTGGTGGGCTTCATAGCACCCATCATGGGGATCATATGAGAGCATATTTCCGGATCTACGCTCTTCACGTCTCTAGAGGTCCATGCAAACACATCCCTATATTCTCTTAATAAGGCTAAAAGCTCTACTTCTTCTTTTGCACTTAGGTTTTCTCCTATGTATGTACATCGCTCTTTGTTCTCTTCAATGGTTACTACAAATTTTTTGGCATTTTCTTTATTATCATATGCTTCTCTTGTGATGGTCTCTCTCTTAGGCATTTGTACCAAAATTTTCTGGTCTTCAACTTCATATCTCTTGAAATTCTATGGTACTTCAAATAAAGGTTCCTCCTCTGCTTGTTTCACTAGTTTTTTTTCCTTTTCTTTTGAATATCTTCACTTTCCTCCCTTGAATTTATAGTTTTAATGCTTGCGAGAGGTTTGTCTTCTTTTTGGGTAAATACTCCTACATTTTCTACATAGTGCTCCAATGAGTCAAAGCAACTATCCATCACAATGGACTCTAGATGGCTGCCATACTCTACTTCTTCTACAACCTCATTAGAGTCACACCCTTGTAGCAAGGGTTCACATATGATCAAAGAGATATCATAAAGCTCCTCATCACAATGAGGCATCCACTATTGTTCATTCATAGTGATGTCCATGGCGGCTAAGATTTCTGACCAACCATCATCAGGCTCAAATTCCTCATCTAGAAAGATCATCTATGTGTAGGTTGGGTTTCGCTTCTTGAGAAGTTCCTTCTTCTCTCACTTTTAGGCATCTTTTGTCTTCCTCTCTGAACTTTCACATCCACAAGTGAGTATCTTCATGCATCCAGGATGGATTGATGGAACTTGCAGAATGCACTGAGATTGAATCCTCTTGCACCTTGTGGATATGATTTCACTATAGAGGTGGTACATCTCTGAAGGTATAATCCTTCTGATCGACCTGGGTTATGACCCCTAAGTGCTGCAACTACAAGGAGCTGGTTCCCCAATCTTGTACTATTTGCAGTTTCCATAGGAAGGGTCTTCCTAGGATCACTTCATAGATATTATTTTTTCCAAAGTCACATATAACAAAGGTGTGTTCAAACTCTACACAAGTGGTTAGAGTTATCCCTTCTAGCAATCCTTGATGTCTTTCAACATGGCCATCAGCCATTTGAAGCTTTGTTCTAGTTGGTCTTAATGTGGGTTTGCCCCATCGCTTCCACAAAGAGGTGGTCGCAATCGCAACACCCGCACCTGAATCTAAGATAGATTTGGTTGTGTAACCTTGGTAGGTGATTGGAAGATAAGTATTACCTTCTTCACCTTCACCCATTTTTCCTATTTTGTCTAGAGGTATCTCCAGAGCTTTCAACTTAGAGCATGCTTTTGACATATTGGAACCAAGTTCTAAAATCTCATTTGTCACATGTTTCCATGGCTTAGGTTTTGCTTTGAGAAGCTGTTCTAAGGGCAGATGACACTGCACCTTACTGTTCTTCATGAATTTATTGTTTCTTGGAACCATTGAGTCTTCATGTCTTATCAATATCATGGGAGCTCTGATTTGAAGAGATTCAGATTCTCGTGAGCCTGTGCATTGTGGCAACTCTTGTAAAGAATTAGATTCAAAATCTAATCTTTTATCTTCTTGTTGCTCTGCTTGGTATCTCTAAATAGATGGAATGTCTTGGGAAAATTGATAATGAAGATCATCAATTTCAAGAATAGGAGGGGGATTACCCTTCTCCTTGGCCCATTTCTCTTCTTGTATTTCCTACAAGAAGTCTTGATAGTATTGTTGAATTGAAGGAGGTGTTCCAACATATGTGGAATCAAGAACATAAACTTTTGTTGATAGTGAGCTTTCTCTTTTGACCAACGTTGAGCATGTGGAAGAAAAGAAACATGCAGCTTGTTTACAAATTGCTCTAATCTTTCTAGTAACCCCTTGAAATGCAAACTCGATTTGATAGAATTTGTCTGACTAAACAATTGATTGTCCTCGCACATAGCTTGATCTAGTTCTATCATTTTCATGCAAATTTTTGTTCATTCAATCCATCTAAAAATAAATCCATTTGTTTGGTTGACGTGGGTAACTCAAGAATAGGGCGTCTCTCTAGATATTTTCTAAATCGTCTACCTGCAAGCCTAACTCTCTCTTGAGGACTATGAATCAGGGATGAGGTATTGTGTTGGATGCCACTCTTGGAGAACTCAATTATGAAGGCTTCTAGTAATTGGTCTATGTTTCTAAATTTTTGTTGGTGTAATGGTTGAAACCAAGTCAAGGTTGTGTTCTTGAGAGTCATACCAAAAGCATTATATTGATCAAACATGTCATCAACATGTTCAATTCTCAATACTTGTCTAAACTCTGCTATGTGATTGTATGGATCTCCTATGCCATCGGAGTAGTTTTTCATGGAGTTAACCAATTTTGTAGGCCTCAAGATCCTAGGATGTTCTTTGGCTCTTGGCAAAGGAAATTCATATGCACCTCTTTGAAGTCTTGGGTCTCTATGCCTCTCTTGACTTGTCTTGTCTATCTCCATTCTTGATCTGTCTCTTCTTACAAGGTTGGCAAAACTCACTTCTAGTCCCTCTTTAGCTTTGTCTCTTTGGGTTCCATGAGCCTAGGATGATCCTTCTCCTTGGAGGCCATGGGAAACATTCGATCTTGGTGGAGGGAGGATTAGTTCACCCTTATAGGTGTAGGCATGCCTACCTTGCTCCATAACTAGGAACATCTTCAATGAAGTGGTATCTAGATAGAAAACCTTGCATGGTGTTTGTGGGTCCTTAAACTCATAAATGGTGATTGATCCAACCTCATTAGGTTTGTCACATTTAAACCTCCAAAATGCCTCATCAGTGCTCCAATTCAAGAATAACTATATGCTCTTATTGTCTTGGGGGATTCACTTTGGGGTGATCACTCTAATCAAGATAGATTTACCTCAAGGTGTCCTAGGTTCTCCTCCTAGGGTTCGTTGCTCTAGGTCTTCAATTTTTGTCTTAGGAATGACAATCCCAAACTCATCTATCCTATCGGGTAAGCTTGTGACCACGTACATGTTCCCTCTTTATGAATGTATGAGCCTTCTTCAAACTTGACCATAGGTTGTTCAAGTCCCACAAGTTGATCTGGATTCCTAAGTTGGACAACCTACCTTCTCAAACCATCCTCATAGATGTGAGCACCTAATGAGTTGGTCCTATTATATTCCAATTGATTCTTATATGGCCCTTCTAGTTTTCTAGGTATGCGAGATCACTACCACTAGTTGGCTTCTCCATACTATACAACATCTCTAAGTCACTAGTTTCTGAACTGAGCGTGTAGGGATAATCACTCAGTTGTTGGGCCCACAACCTAGCTATTGATACTAGCCTCAAAGGATCTGATGCTTTGTTTATCCTGGCCTAGATGTTTTCATGATCTCAGGTTCATAAGCCTTATCAATTAACCCTGTTTTCCCAGTACAACCATGTTGTTGTGTTCCTTTGTATCAACCACGTTCTTTTTATATTTTACTTTGATTGTCACTTCTTGTCCACCAATTTTGATCACTATGAACACTTATGTTTTTATCACTAGTCAAAGTGTGATTGTTTATTTTCTTTTCTTTTCTCTTAGGGTTTGTAGTAACATTATCTTAGCTATGCTTGAAATTGAATAATCAAGCTTTCTTAGACTTGATTCATGCCAAGCATCACCCTAATTAATCACTATTACTAATCACACTTAGCCTATACTAGAAATTGACAACGAGGGTTGAGAGCTCTTCCAACCTCAAATCTAGTGCTCCAAAAAGCGCTTTGATGTCCAACAAGCATGCTCCCCAAACCTTGCTTTGTTTTGCACTTTACCTTGCTCTCGACACCCTTGAATTATGGCTCTTAATGGACCTATAAAAGTCCCAAGTTTAGATCAAGCTTTAACTTTAATCTATTTGACAAAAAAATTTGATTCATACATTTTTTAAAGATCCATTTTCCCCCTTGTATTGTTAAAAAATTCTCTAGAGCTCCCTTGCCTTCCTAATCCCACTTGAAGATCAACATCAAAAAAATGGATTTTGGATGAAAACCTATGTCAATTCAGGCTCCAAGGGGTCAAACAGACAAACAAAACCTCCTAGGATATTTATATAGTTGTTTAAGGTAGTTGCAATTGTGTGAAAATGTCACGATTGTCTAAGAGAATTGCGATGTTATGAGAAAATCAAGATGTTGTGACAACCAAAGAATTGTGATTTGTGAAAGTCAAATAGCCACGTTCTTGTGAGACAATTGCGATGTTGTGACAATCAGAGAATTGCAATTTTGTGAACTTCAAACAATCATGATGCTGTGAGAAAATCATGATGTTGTGACAAATAGAGAATCATAATTTTGTGAAAGTGAGACAATCGTGATGCTATGAGACAATCATGATGTTGTGAAAACCAGAGAATCGAGATTTTGTGAATGATTTTAGGTGAGAACTTCCAATACTAAGGTGATCACGATGCTCTAAAAAAAATGAAATTTCCGCAAAGTCACGATTTTCCCATAAAATCACGATTTTTTGAGAGTTTTAGCGAGAACTTCAAAATCAAGCATCAAGGGCCTGTGTGTCACGTTGAGGGTGGTGGTGAGCTCTGTACATGCAGATGATCATGAAAATCATGAAGAATTCACACACAAACTCTCTCTCTCTCTCTCTCTCTCCCTCCCTCCCTCCCTCCCTCCCCACCTCTCTCTCTCTCTCTCTCTTTCTCTCTCCCTCTCTCCCTCCCTCCCTCCCTCCCTCTCCCCATCTCTCTCTCTCTCTCTCTGAGCCATGAATAAGAAATGAGGTGAAAGTAGGGAATATATAGAAGGTGGAGAAAAAAATAAAAAAATTAATAGAAAATGACTATCTTTTACCTTCCAATGTCAGAAGTATATGATCTTACCATCACAATGCTCATCCTCAAGCAACACTCCCTAACAATGGTGCCAAAATTTGGTGTAGCCCAAGCATGAGCACCACGTCCTTTACGTTTCAATGCATAGAGACATGAGGAGGATATGAAGATCATGAGCAATTGTGGCAAGCATGTTGGAAGACATGGATGGACACCTCAAGAAAGTGAGGTGGTACTACTAAAACCTACTTTGTACATGCCTTATTTCACTTTAGAGTTTGATAGTAGGCCCTTTTAGCTTGCAAATGACACCAAGAAAGTACCTATCTACTTTGGAGATGATTCTTCAAACAATTGAACCAAAACAGATTACTCCATGGATTGCAAATGCCACAAAACTTGCTATTTTTGTCTAGATAGCTACTGGTTCTGTTGCTTAGTGCTCAGAGTACAGTAGAAATTGATTAAGTTCCTTTTGGGAGAATTTAATTAGCTTAGATAGCTAATGATTACAAGTGAAATCATCTAAAATGATAAACCATACACTGAGGAATCAATTTAGCAATTGGATGCTTACCCTCCAGTTTTTAGGGACTGAGCAATAATTGACGAGAGAGCACTTCGACACAGATTTCTCCCAAATGGCTGAAGCAAAGATTTGAAATTTGGATACCGTAAACTGGACTTTGAGCTCATTCCAACAAGGTATAGATCAAGCAAAATGGTTGAGAGATCACTGAGATATGTTCATGCAAAGTTCACTGTTCTGAGTGGTCATAGCAGAGAATTGAACAGAGTGATCAATGAAGTATATCTATTATGGTACATGATTTTACAAGATCATTGGCATTATGATGATGCCTAATGATAGTGGAATGAGTAGGCTATGGTGTAGGCTACTCAAATCTTGCAAATGATCTATGGAAGAGCTCTCAATGAGGCCACACAACCGCAACTTTCACAAGCTCTTTTTATAAGGATTTTCTTCAAATTTGAATTTGAATTTCAAATTAGGCTCCACTTAAAAAGTGATTCCTCTAAATGAGGAGATATTCTCTCATGAAAAACTCATAGCTCATACTTCTCCTAGCTCAATGAATTTTTTGCCTTTACAAGATTCTTAATGATTTAACCATTTACAAAAGGTAAATGATCCAATGTTACAAGCAATGATTCACATGCTTCATCAAGTGGTTGCACATTTTTTCCTTCCATGCCTAGCCAAGTGCGAAGGCTTGGACATTTTCATCAACAACTCTCCCTATAGCCAAACATCTTGGCTTTATAAGTCTTCTTGAGTGTCATGCAATTGAATCATAGATTTGAACTTGCAATGTTTAGTACCATCAAGTGCTTTGGTTAACAAATCTGCACATTGCATATTTGTGGATACATATGCAAGTTGAATTTCCTTGCTCAATAGCTTCTCTCTTTCACCAAAGATCATAGGTGAATGAGTGCGAAGTCCCAAATCTGAGTAGAGCAATCTAATCCAAATAGCTTCTTGTGTAGCATTGGTTAATCCCCTGTATTCAACCTCTGTTGAAGATAGAGCAACAATTGGTTGCTTCTTGGAAGACCATGATATGGGTTTATCATGTGCAAAAGAAAGATATCTAGAAGTACTCCTTCTCTCATCCTTACATCCTGCCCAATCTGCATCTGAGCATAGCTTAATGTCTAAATTTGATGTGTAAGGGAAGTAAAGACCTTGATTTTGAGTACCTTTTGAGATACTTCAAAATCCTTTTAGCAGCTTCCAAGTGAGGTGCTCTAGGTTTATGCATGAATTGACTCAGAACACTTACTCCATAAGATATATCTATCCTTGTTAATGTTGCATAGTTTAGACTTCCAACTATGCTTTGATATCCTACGATGTCTTTAAGCAAATCACCTTCATGAGCACTCAATTTTTTATTTACCTCCATAGGGCTCCTAGCTACCTTTGCATTCTCCAAGTGGAACTTCTTCAACATTTCTTGCACATATTTCCTTTGAGTGATGTAGATTCCAGAATTTGTGTAGACTAACTCAAGACCAAGAAAATGCTTTAGAAACCCTAGGTCACTGATTTTGAACTTCTGCATCATTTGGTTCTTGATTTGTTTGATACCATTGGCATCACTACCTGTAAGTATGATTTCATCAACACACACACATGAATATATCATTTTTGAGTTACTTCTCTTGACAAACAGAGAAGAATCTGCCTTGCTCATCATGAATCCTTGATCTTGAAGATAGGTTGTTAACTTATGGTTCCATGCCCTATGTGCCTGCTTCAAACCATAAAGAGCTTTGTTCAATTTGCACACATGATTTACCTTGCTTGGATCTTCATAGCTAGGATTTTGAGTCATGTAAAGATCCTCTGAAATCCAGCCATTAAGAAAAGGCATTTTTCACATCCAATTGATACATATTTTAATTCACAGATGCAAGATTCATATTCCCATCAGAAGCTTTGACATTTCCTACCTTGACCATTGTATGCTTGGTTTCATCACCTATTTGCACTTGGTGCTTTCCCTTGGGTTCCTCAAGATCAGAAAGAAGAGCAACATTGCCTGCTACATGGTTTGGACAACCTGAGTCAATATAGAGGAGGTTCTCATCATTCATACCTTGCATTGAAGTCATGTTCATAATGAGAAGAGAATCCTCTTAATCCTCTGTGTAATTGTTGAAGTCTTTTGTTGATTTGTATTCTCCTTGATGATTGTTGTTGTAGCCATGGTTGTATCCTTGATTATGGTTGAATCTTCCTCTTGATTGTGAATACCCACCTCTTTGAAATCCTCTTCCTCTTTGATTCTTGAAGTTCCAATAACACTCATCTGTTGTGTGATTAGACAATCCACATATGTTGCATGGGGAAAAGTTGAAAGGTCTCCCCCTACCTTGATTACCTCCTTTGCCCCTTCCTTTTGAGTTCCTACCTCTCCTTGCATAGTTAGCTTGAGAAGTAGTACCTTCATCTTCAACCTTTTTGCTCTTTCCTTTATTGTTAGACTTTCCTTTATCTGTATATAGGGCAAAAGAATTGTTACCTCTTGATGGTTCTCCATTTTTGTTGAGCTTGGCTTCATGAGTAAAGAGTTGTCCCATGAGTGTGGTAAGATCTGGGATTTGCATGTCCATGTAAAGGTCCATAGCAGTTGTGAAAGCTTCCTACTTATCATCTGCCTTGATGCCATTGGTTATTTGTCTCACAATTTGCTCCTCTTCAATCTCCTCTCCTATGCTTGCCAATTGATTAGCCACATCTTTTACCTTGGTCACATACTCTGGAACATTCTGTTTGAGTTGCTTCCTTTGAGCGGTAAACTCAATCCATAATTGATTCTTTCTTGCTCTTGTATTGGAAGAAAAATATGAAGATAGTGTATCCCAAGTCTCTTGGGAAGTTTTACAATTCCTAATGTGAGGAAGAAGGAAGTTAGAGATAGAGTTAAGTAGTATGACCTTGCTAAAGCATCTTTGGCACACCATGAGTTGAGTCTCTCTAGCTCTTCTCTTGTAGGTTGTCCTTTGCTTCTGAATATGGGCATCTCCTCATCTCCTAATATGTATCCATAGAGACTCCAAAAAGAAGGGAAACCATCTCCTATTTTACCTTAACTTGCTCTGATATTGTTGGAAGAGATGGATGGATACCTCAAGAAAGTGAGGTGGTACTGCTAAAACCTGCTTTGTACCTGCCCTATTTCAGTTTAGAGTTTGATAGTAGGCCCTTTTAGCTTGCAAATGACACCAAGAAAGTACCTATGTACTTTGGAGATGATTCCTTAAACAATTGAATCAAAACAGATTACTCCATGAATTGCAAATGCCACAAAACTTGCTATTTTTGTCTAAACACCTGTTGGTTCTTTTGCTCAGTGCTCCCAATACAGTAGAAATTGATTAAATTCCTTTTGAGGGAATTTAATTAGCTTAGATAGCTAATGATTACAAGTGAAATCATCTAAAATGATAAAACATACATTGAGGAACAATTTAGCAATTGAATGATTACTCCCATTTTTTTAGGGACTGACAAATAATTGACCAGAGAGCAGTTCGACGTAGATTTATCCCAAATGGATGAAGCAAAAGCTTTGAAATTCGGATAGCATAATAAAGATTTTGATCTAGTTCCAACAAGATACAGATCAAGTAAGATGGTTGAGAGATCATTGAGATATGGCCATGCAAAGTTCACTATTCTAAGTAGTCATAGCACATAATTGAACAGAGATGATCAATGAAGTATATGTATTATGGCACATCATTTTACAAGATCATTGGCATTATGATGATGCATAATGATAGTGGAATGAGTAGGCTATGGTGTAGGCTACTCAACTCCTGCAAATGATCTATGGACGAGCTCTCATGAGGCCACACAACCGTGACTTTCACAAGCTCTTTTTATAAGGATTTTCTTCAAATTTGAATTTGAATTTCAATTCAGGCTCCACTTAAAAAGTGATTCCTCTAAATGAGGAGATATTCTCTCATGAAAAACTTGTAACTCATACTTCTCCTAAATCCACAAATTTTTTGGCTTTACAAGATTCTTAATGATTTAACCATTTACAAATTGTAAATGATCCAATGTTACAAGCAATGATTCACATGCTTCATCAAGTGGTTGCACATTTATTCCTTCCATGCCTAGACAAGTGTGAAGGCTTGGACATTTGCATCAACAAAGCAAATGTGAGTGACAAGCACATACATGCATGCGTGCACACACACACACACACACAAGACAAGATGGCAAAGATAGGAACAATGGAAGCTTTGAGTCTCAACAACTCAATTGTAATATTCAAGAAGCTCTTTCTCTCACTTGCTAGCCCAAATATGAGCTCTCTAGCTCTTTTTATAGTTTTTTTACTAATTTCGGTTGATTTCAGACCTAATGGTTGGCATAGTTAAAAACTGGGTTCCTGATGCTATTTGATTTCAAGGTTTACATTGTTGAGATATCAAGATCAACATGTGATGATCCAAGATAACACATATCACTTTTTCATTTCTCTAACATGTATAGTGGTCATGCCAATATACGTTAGGGATACTTCATTGAGCTTTACTAGATTTATCTACCAAGAGTGATGGCACATTTGTTTTCTTGCTAGCTCACTCATTCGTGGACATTAGGATTTTCCTTATGTACTGTTCTTTATATATTGCACTTGTTGTATTGTTGTCTTAAGTCATTCTTGTACATTCCTTTTATGTAATAGAAGAAGAAGAAGAAGAAGATCATTCTTCATTGCCTTAATCTGTGTGTGTGTGCTGATTGTGACTATGTGTGTGTGAGCTCTCTTCCTTATCTCCTTCCTCGTGACATGGTATCAGAGCTAGTGTGGTTGTAGAGAGCTCCTGGAGAAGGCCGACAATGAAGGGTACTCAAGAAGGCATGGAGAAAGCATGATTCACAAATGACCTCAGTTTTCTACAAAAAATTGGCACGTAGGTAGAAGCCATCAAACTATCTTCAGAGCCATCTTGTGATTGTTGATATAGAGATCTGGCACAACAAATTGGACATGCAAATTTTTAAAGGATAAAACTGATGAAGTCAAAGGAGATTGTCAATGGACTACCAAATTTCAAGGTTGTAGAGATGCAAAAGATATATGTAGCACATAAATTTAGTAAACAATCAAGAGCATCATTTTTGCATGACAAGCATATTAGTGAGAATGTACTAGAAATAGCACATATAGATGTTTGAGGTCCTACAAAGACCACATCTATGGATGGTTGCAAGTTTTATGTTACTTTCATTGATGAACATACACGAAAAGTATGATTATATTTCATGAAAGACAAGAGTGAGGTGTTCACTCACTTCTAGAATTTTAAAGCTATGGTGGAAAAGTAGACAAGACAGTATATTCAGATATTAAGGTCTGATGGCGGAGGTGAATACATGTCAAATGAACTCAGCAAATTTCTTAAAAGTCATGGAATTCGACATCATTTTTCATGCAGGTACACACCACAACAAAATGGCGTTGTTGAACACAAAAATAGACATATTATAGAAATAGCAAGAGCTTTGATGGCCGAGAAGAATATGCATCATTGTTATTAGGCAAAAGCTGTGCATATTGCTGTATACATCATGAACAGAACTCCGACTTCTGTTGTACATCAAGTTACACCTAAAGAGAATTTCACAGGTAAAAAGGCAAACTTATCACATACAAAAGTTCTTGGTTGTATTGCATATGTACATGTTCTAGATGAGTTGAGGATGAAGCTTGATCCAAAAGCACAAAAATGTATCTTTATTGGATACTCCCTTGAACAAAAGGGATATAATGTTATAATCCACTCACGCTCACATGACATGCAAAGGTAAGCAGAGATGTGGTGTTTGATGAAATGTCAAGCTTCTATGCAGATGCCAAAGATGGACTTGATCTTGAACCAAATGACAAAGAAAATGATGAAGAATCAAGTGTAGAATCTCAAGTTTTGAGTGGTCAAGATGCATCACCTAGCTATAGTTCCAACTCAAATCCATGGAGTGGAAGATTGCGTGGAAACTTCAATCGAGAAAATTCATCAAATACATCCAAGAAAGGTAAAGAAAAGCTTTATGATCGTAGTAAAACATCTATATGTTTTGAAGACATTGATGGAGATTCAAGTAGTTCAAAAAAGAGCCTTGATGAGGAACTTGGATTGCCCTTTGTGAAGACTCCAGGAGTAAGAAAAACACATGCACATAATACAAGGAGAAGTGACCCAGGACCAAGAATATATGGGAGGATGCAGAATTCAGTACAATGATTAATGTATGACAATTACATGACTCGTCATTGTGCCTACATGAACAAGGTAATACAAGATTCTAAACCTTCTTGTTTTGAAGATGCAATTGGAAATGCATATTGGGAGAAAGCTATGGATGAGGAGATGGCTACACTTGATGGAAAGGAAGCATGGAAGCTGGTCCCATTGCCGTAAGGAAAGAAACCCATAGGCTGCAAGTGGATTTACAAGGTAAAGCACAATGCTGATGGTAGCATGAGAAAGTATAAAGCATGATTGGTATCAAAAGGATATTCACAGACATATGGCATTGATTATGAGGAAACATTCAGCCCTATAGCTAGAATGTCCACTATTAGAGCACTTGTTGCATTAGCTACAGCAAAAGGATGGACTTTGCATCAGATGGATGTGAAGAATGCTTTCCTACATGGTGAGTTACAAGAAGAAGTATACATGGACCAACCACAAGGATATGAAGATTCAAAGCACCCAAAATATGTTTGTAGGTTGCAAAAGGCTTTGTATGGGCTTGAACAAGACCCTCATGCTTGGCATGCAAGGATTGCTGACTATTTAACAACCATTGGGTTTTCTATGTGTGATGTAGATCCTTCACTATATGCAAGGAAGGGTGATAATGGCATGATGATTGTGGCTATTTATGTTGATGACTTGATTGTAGGTGGTGATAATGAAGAAAGAACTGAAGAGGTAAAGCAACTTCTTATGCAGGAATTTGACATGAAAGATCTTGGTGCATTGTGCTATTTCTTGGGCATTGAGTTTATACATACAGAAATAGGTATATGGATGTCAAAGGAAATATGCCTTGAGTATGCTGCAGAAGTATGGTATGGCTAATTGTAAGCCAATTTCTATGCCACTAGATCAGAATTTGAAGTTGGATACTACATGAGTTGAAGCATTGAAAAATGCTACTATGTACAGGAAAATTATGGGAAGTTTGATATATCTCACAATTATAAGGCCTGATCTAAGCTACACTGTTGGACTTGAAAGTCAATTGTTGCAGGTTCCCAGGAAGCCACACTTAGATGCTTTGAGGCATACTCTATGTTATGTGAGTGCTACTTTGGATTATGCATTGTTTGTTTATGAAGCTGGTGTAGATTTGTAGGTTCATGGATACATCAATGTAGATTGGGCTGGTTGCATTCTAGATAGAAGTTCTACTAGTGGCTTTCTATTCTCACTTGGGAGTGCAGTTATTACATGGAGCAATAAGAAGCAACCCAATGTTGCTTTATCGAGTACATAGGCTGAGTATAGAGGTGATGCATTGGAAGCATGCAAAGCATCATGGTTAGAGATGATACTTGCAGATTTAGGTGTGGAAGTGCAAAAGCCGATCATCATCTACTGTGATAATCTTAGCAGCATTCAGTTAGGATGAAATCTTGTTTTTCATGCTAGAACAAAGCATATCAAGGTACATTATTACTTCATCAGAGAGAAGGTATTAGCAAGTGATATTGATCTTGTTTATGTGAGCAAGGATGAGCGGGTTGCTCATATTTTCACTAAAGAACTTGGAGCAGAGAAGCTAAAGAAGTTTTGAAAGATGCTTGGATTAGAGGACATCACGTTGAGCATGATGGGGAATGTTAAGATATCAAGCTCAACATCTGATGATCTAGGATAACATGCATCACTTTTTCATTTCTTTGACATGTATAATGGTCACGCCAATATATGTTAGTGATACTTCATTGAGCTTTACTAGATTTATCTATCAAGAGTGATGTTTGTTTTTCTTGCTAGCTCACTCATTCGTAGACATTAGGATTTTCCTTATGTATTGGTCTTTATATTGCACTTGTTGTATTGTTGTTTTAGGTCATTCTTGTACATTCCTTTTGTGTAATAGAAGAAGAAAGAAGAAGAAGAAGAAGAAGAAGAAGAAGAAGAAGAAGAAGAAGAAGAAGAAGAAGAAGAAGAAGAAGAAGAAGAAGAAGAAGAAGAAGAAGAAGAAGATCATTCTTCATTGCCTCAATTTGTGTGTGTGCTCCTCTTTGATTGTGAGAGTGTGTGTGTGAGCTCTCTTCCTTATCTCCTTCCTCGTGACATATATTTCTGAGAATTTGTTCAAAGTCATCATTGCCTAGTTCTTCTAGTGCAATTCCACTAGGAAATTCTAAGTCCAATGACATTGGTGGAAATATTTACTGAGGATCATGATGGTCCTTCACCTTGGTAGTTTGAGCGTAGAGGGGTGTACAATGTGGTATGGTGCTGGAGAGATATCTGAAGTCAAGGTGGCTCCTCTGGGTAAAGCACATGGGATTGATCCTCTCATTATCTTGCATGGTGGTGTAGAGACCTTTCTACTGTTAAATTGCTAAACTCCATTTTAGGAGAGGTTCCATTGAATAGGTATGTTGTATGCTAGGCATAATGTGCATGAGAGCACAACATCCATGCAAGATGGTCTTGTGAGGCCATCTCTTGTGATATGAGTGAATTTAATAAATGATCTAGTGTGGTAGATTGATGTTCATATTCTGAGTGTTTGCAATGTACAAGCTAAACCATAATTTTTTATGTGGTTGTGTAAACATGTCCTACCTTAGAAAGGCAAAATGCTGCATACACATGCGAAGGTGGATAACAATATTGGGGGTCATTGCTACCATATCTTTAAGTTTGGTAAGATTCCTATTCTTCATATTTTTTGGGACTAATTCTTCCTTCTCTATGGGGATGTGCATACAACACATATCTAAAGCTTCTCTCTCTAGGTTATTGGTAACTCGAAATCTCTTCAACTCATTTTCATGTAGTAAAGATGGTATCACAAAGGTACTTGATGCTCTAGCATCCTTGATAGGCTGTAGAGTATTTATGAGGTAGTAGTGCATGCGATCTAGTTTTGAAAGCCTAACATTGAAGTATTCTACTAGCCAATCCTTACACCATATTGGTTGAAGTTACTCTGCATTTTGCAAGCACTAAAACTCTCTTCTGAAGAAACAATATTTACCCCACATGTTATTGTACTCAATCTCGGCTTCCCAAATGTAAGCCATATTGCCTAGAGTTCTATCAATCTCACTAAACCAATGAGAATTCTTGTTAACTCATGTCATGTGGCCCATTGGTTGGTCTTGAATCACGATCACTTTCAAGTCTCTTAGAGCCTTGGGTTGCTCTATGGGTACTTCTAAAATAGGTAAGCTCTCAATGTCTATTGTTTGTTGACTAGGCCCTACCTAAGAGCTAGTGCTTTTTGCTTTGTTCATATTGGCAGCACAAGTTATTGTTTGTGGATCTGATATAAGAAGAAGATCATAATACTATTGTGTCAGAAACTGGATGAGGCCTTGTTTCCTTTACAATATCAACGTGTTTTTTGTGACCCTTATTGAGTTATTAGATGTGAGATGTAGTGTGGATGTGGGTGAATGTCTGCAAGGTTAGTTGATGATCCTAGATGCATACTTGGGATGTGCAATGTACTTGAAATTCATCTTCCATCATGCAAGTGGATTTACATAGGGGGGTCAAGGGGTTGTCACATGTTTCAGCTCTCCAAAATTCCCTTATGGGAGTACAAATTTTTCTTCAGGTTACACTTAAGAGTTTCAAAAATGAATCCACCTAGGTCTAAGAAATTTTAGATACCCATTTCCAAGTAATACTAGGTTTGATTTTACTTGAATGTGAGTTACCAGTAGCATCTCTTATTGATGGTTATGGAATGGATGTAGGCGAGAACTGATTCAGCTCCAAAAGCTTATGTGTAGCAATCTAACCTTGCAAGCACATATAGGCATCGAGATCTATCTTGAATTGTGGTCAGCCATCATCAATTGCTTAGGTATTCAAATAGGGAATACACGCTGAGAATGATATCTTGGTACTACATTCTTTGGTTGTTTTGATTTTGACATTTGCTTCATAGGTGTTGGTGGTTCTAGCAAGGGAGCACGTGGGTGCTCACTCTTGCATCACCAGATTTGCTTCATGCCATGAATTGATTGGTGTTGAGCTCTCTTTTGTTTCCTAGATTCCATAATCTTCTCTAGCTACTTCACATGTTTCTGTGCTTGAGTCAATGCAACAATTTCTATCTCTAGAAAAGAAGGGAGTTTTGATATCTCGCTTGCTGGTTGTCCATGAGCTGCATCCTTCTACATCATAGAGCTTTGGACAAGAACAAAATGTTTATCTTCATGAATAACCCTGGAAGGACCAAGAATTGGTGCCATTTTTAGGTCATTGATGGTGCAACTTCCTAGTTCAACAGTGAAACATTGATTATGCACCCAAACTTGAACAAGTCCACTCCTTAGATTCAAGTTAACTGCAGGATCAAGGATCTAGTCTTGACCCAAAATGAGAGGTTCAATAAGATCCTCATCATGATGCACTAGCACTTTGACTATCATATGGATGTCTTGAGTGGAGATAAGCTTTGATAGGACTGATGCTTAATTCCATGCCTTGACACTAAGAAAGTTGAATAGCACTAGTGGTTGCATCTGAGTCAATCAAGGCCATAATAATCTATGCACCCATGCCTTGTCCTAACGCTATGGTGATGAAAGGACATCTATCGATTATATGGTGAGAGGTATCACTTTTAGTTTGGAGAATCACCATATGATACCCTGATGCATCTTGATTGACTTGCCTATGCTAATATATACCATATCTTCTCAACTTCATGCATCTGATACATTCGAAGGCTTCTATCTGGGCGTCTTTGCATATTCATTTCTCTTCATCCTTACGTTTCTTGGTTGTGTTGAGTCGACCCAGCATCTCTTTGATTAAAGGTTCTTGGTAAAGTTTTACTCTACAACCAATAATGTAACTTGGTAATATTTCACCATCTAATGTAGCTAATTGGATTGCTCCACTTATTGATATTTGGTTGATGATCATGGGTCCATAGCCATGCTTCTCTAGCTTTTGAGAATGCTACTTCACTTTATATACTAAGACCATCTCCTGGTTTCATGCGTTTATCCTTTATATGTGCAAGAAAGTATGCCTTTTTCCTTTTCTTAGCTGCATATATCTCAACAGTTGATCTCAATTGATTTTATCCCAATCATTTGAAGTTAAAGATTCTAGATGATAGTTCATGGCTCGTCCACAGATGATCTTGATATATCTTCAATGTAGGTATTAAGAAGTCTAAGGGTAGAACCACATTCTTACCAAACACCATCTAAAAGGGAGTAGCATTAAGTATCATTTTATAGGCCACTTGATATGCCCAAATAGCAAGATGGAGCTGTTTGTCCCAATTAGAACGTTTTTTATTCATGAGCTTAGTCAAAACAATACATAGGATCTTATTGGTGCTCTCTTCTTTTCTATTGGCTTGTGGATGATACAAGGCTGATTTTTTTGTGAATAACCATGAATTCTTATAACAAGTATTTGATGATTCATTCAAAAAGTGAGTACCATGATCACTTACCAACTCTATATATAATCCATATTTGATAAATATATTCTTGAGTAAAATTTTACCATTGTTTGTGCATCATTCTTCTTTTTTGCCTTTACTTCCACCCATTTGGTTATATAATCTATTACACAATGATATAATCAGCATGTGAACTCTTAACAGGGGGATTAATAGTACCAATGAAGTCTATTCCCCACGTGGAGAATGCAAGTCCTCCCATCATGGGTCACAGTGGCATTTCATCCTTACGTATTGGATATTGAGTTTGCTGACATACATCACTACACTTCACATAGGTATGAGCATCCATATGAAGGATTTGCCACCAAAGACCTGAGAATAGAACTACTTTGATCGTTTGATTGGGTCCAAAGTGTCCTCCTACTACAGCTTGGTGTGCAATTTCTAATATTGGGCCTCTTGCTCTATGCTCCTTTTCTTTCCTAAAGTCATTTCTTGAGGGAATGTTTTGTGAAGGGCTTTGGTGTGTAAAACAAGAGGAGAAAGGAGGATATGGAAGGAGAGAGAGGATAGGAGCAATGCACACACATGTGTGGGAGCCCGAAAACCCAAATAATGATCTCGCTTGAGGCAATGCTCTATAAATGATGTATATATATGAATATAAGCGTACATTCACATGACCCTTATATCCCCAACAATCTCCCACTTAAGGGTCAATGTGACCATAAGTGGTAACATATACAAATAATGATGTAGGACTATGCAATAATGTACAAGAAGAGTCTGGATCTCAACCCATATGGATCAACCTACACCAACTGACTCGAACAAGGTGTATCCATGCACCTCAAACTACTCTTGACTCATATCCATAAGATTCAAGCTCACATTTGGCTGATGCAAGAACTAATGAAGTTCCTGCAAACCTCCCACTCGCTCTATGCCTCTGTCAATCATCGAACGATTGACAACTCCAAGTGCAAATGCTCTGATAGCAACTACAGCATCTAGTCTCCAGCATAAGAACTCGTACATCAAACTCCCAAATGCTAATGAAACATGTGCTATTCTGGCTTACCTAAGCATGTCATCCATGCCTGTATCCAAGGCATCCAAAGCACCATCATCAAAGACCAACATGTCTTGACATATCTGTCAACATGTGGCATGGGAGAATCCAAGAATGATTGCATGATCATTGACTCATCAACATCTACATTAGTCATCCTATCAACCAAGGATATGTCTAGCTATGCATCCAGAGAGCTAGACTGCTCTATCACACACTGTGTACCATGAGAGCAATCTTGCTCTACTACACCAAGTGTATGATCATGCTCCACATGAGCTAAATGCACAACATCAATACCAAGGTCAAGCTGATGATCACACTCTAACAAAGTATCATCATAATGCTCTAGAGGAGCATCCACATCATGCTCTAAATCATCCAACTGATCATCCAAAGTGTGATCCACATGAGCATCCATATGATCAACAAAATCATGCTCTATATAAGCATCATGAGCATCCAAAACATGCTCTACATGTGCATCCATTAGAACATCTAAATCATGCCATACATGAATGTCAATAGACCTATGTGTAGGTAGACAAAATGAGACATGATGAGTATCACATCGCACATAAGGCTGAAATCCCATTGAGATGATAATATCTCTCACATGGAGTACCTACAATGGATACTTGTACCCAATCTTGACACCTCTGACAAGCATAAGATGTCCTAACTACAATTGGAAATGATGCTCACCAAGGAATGCATAACATCTGCTCTCCTATAACTCACTAACTGAAATCAGACTCATAGAGAATGAAGGCACCTAAGGTACATGTCTGAGTATAAGTGATGCTCCACTAGGTAACATAAGGCATACATCTTTTGTACCCTCAATGTCATATGTCATACCATCAGGCATATGCAGACATCCATGACTCTCACTTGAGAATCGACAAAAGCACTCATGATGTGGAGTAATGTGAAAACTGGCTAATGCATCAAGCAACCAAGCCATATGTGTGCTATCTAATGAACAAGAGGGATCCTGAGATGAACCACATGAGAAATTGATATCACCATCACTAGCATTATCAACTACCATAGACTCTCTTGAAACCAATACCTTACCTGCATCATGTGCATATCTCTGATGTTGTCGTTGCATCCGCTTGAAGCAATGTTGTCGAGCATGGTCCTCATGACCATAGTGCCAAAATCAAAGTCATCGATGTGATCTATGTCTTACATGAGTCAATGGACTTGCATAAATATCATGTAGTCTCTACCATAACGCACTACTCGTCTCCTCATACATCACAAAATCATATATAGGATCCACAAGCTGTAACCGAATAATGGAGTTGGCCAATGCATCCATATCCATCCATACATGGTCACGCATGTCACAAGGTCTCTCTGCATCTCTATGCACATACATGTGTAAACTTGCAGGAACCAATATATGCCACATCTAATCTTTCCATCTTGGAAATTCAATGCCATCAAATTGAGAAGACACCATGCAAACAATCCAAGAGACTAGCAATGTAACAAGAGACTAGAAATAATACTCTATCACCAATTCGATGACATCTGCATATCCATATGCATAACTCACATCACAAATGTGTCACCGGAGAAGAAACCGTATGAACCACCTAATAAAACCATGAGCATAAGCCTGCTCACCAAGTCTCCAAAGTGACCAAGTAGATGTGAAAGAATCCTACAAAAAATTTGGCAGAGTATCCCCTGTAAATTGAGCAATCAACAAGATAATTAGTAATGAAAGAATAATGAGTAACCTATCACCACCTACACCACCTATCATTGATCCAATCAAAGATAATGGCAAATACGCATGCCAAAAACTGATGGAAATACATGCCAACACAATGGTGATACACCTCCCACTCAAGAATGAATCTTGCAAGATGGTCCAACCTATCACACACAACCTATGACCAAGTCCAAGAGAATGGAGATAAAAAATAATCCAAAGCTATCACACAAGCATAAAGGATCTACTAGAGTACTCTTCTAGCATACGAAATTTCGATAGCATCTCCTTTGTAAAATTGACTCTGAACCAAAATAACTATGTGGGAATCACCATCCAAATATGGCAATAATTATATTGGCAAATAAATATCAAATCAATGACCACATGCTAATAGAATAGCCAATCAAGGTGACAAATGAGTATGCAACTAAGGCTCCAATCTAGATCATGTACCTGCATAAAAACAAGAATACAAGTACCAACCAAGATCCAAAATCAACTCTCAAAAAATTATGTGCAATCGAAGGTAAATCCATAACCAAGTGGCATAATCAAGATATAGTCCACAATGCCACTATACATCCATTGATAATACCATGGTCAAACTCATGATGACATAAAACTCAAAAAGGTATACCACAATGTCATCTCACATGCCAAACACGTGACAAGATCATGGTCTACTCTCATATGAAGGAGATGTGTGCATCACTCCCATCCTCTCTCTCCTTCCATCTCCTCCTTTTCTTGTTCTGCACACCAAATCCCTTCATTGGTATCAAAGCTTGCTTAAGGCTAGTCCGCGTGAAGCTTCAATGGAAGCTTAGGTCACAAGAGGTGAATGTGCAGGTCAGCACCTCTCGATAGTTTTTTGGTATTTCAGGCATAACTCAAGATCAGAAGTTTGGATTGGTGCATTTTAAATTTTTCTATGTAGCTAACATAGAGCACTACAATTTGAGAGAAGGTTGCAAAATGTCTTTCGAAGTTTTATATCTTAAAAAATTCAAAAAACTCAAAGTGATGTAGAAGACGAATCTACAATCACATTGAAAGTAGATCAATTTTTGGGCTGTAACTTGAGTTTTACAGGTTAAATTGAAGCAATTTAACTTGCTCTACATAGCGTCAAAAAAAATCTACAATTTTGTAGAAGAAGATAGGTCTAGAGTCTGAGTGCTAGGTTGCTAAAATTGCACAATATAGAGCAATAGTGATGCAAGTGAAGGTGAAATTGACAATAGATGCTTGTTTTGTGCATATCTTGAGGTACACACCTCTGATTGAGCTATTCTAAATATCCTTATGTATCCAAGAAAGAGTTCTTGAAGTTTGTTGAGATCAAAAGTTCAAATTCAGAGATTATCATCTTCGAAACAACAAAACATAGAGGACCATATTTTCACCATAAGAACCCTAGTTGTTTTTATAGGTTCATTTTGTTGTTGAACTTCTTCGATAGAGATTTTTTGGTGTGCGAGCTCTTATTTTTAGATCTTAAAGGCATTATCCATCTATGATCACAAAACCCATATAATGATCTCTCTTGAGGCAATGCTCTATAAATGATGTATATATATGAATATAAGGGTACGATCACATGACCCTTATATCCCGTTCATCTCAAAAATTCAACCAATGGACCACTCCAATCTGGTATTAAAGACACTTGATACAAAGTAGCATGTGCCACTAGGGGTCTACTAATACATGTTGGACAATCCTTAAACATCCTATGGATGTCTGGTTCCATCATTGGCCAAGACACACCTAATCTCTTCAAAGCTAGTGAGGTTCAATATTTCAAATGGTGTTGCTCCAAAGCACCTACATGTGCTAATTGCAACCATTTAATATGTTCTTCCTTTTCCACACAACAAGCTAAGATCCCTTGATCAGTGTGCTTGTATATACTTTTTGCCATTATATGATATTTTTGAGATTTCACCACTTCTTTATCCTTTGCTCTTATTATAGGATGTTTGGGTCCAAAAGCAAGAATAAGCACTATAGTTTTAGCCTTGTTAGGCACTACTTCTAGACTGAACAAATAAGCATCAACAAGTTCATCTGATACTCCCCATAGAGATTCTCCTGAAGTAAGTCTAAAAAATTGATCTTCCCTAAGGTGAGTCTTGCCTTTTGTGATAACCACCTCAAAATCATATTCCATTAGTAAGAGAAACCATATTACTATTATGCCTATATTGCAAGGTTTGCTCACAAGGTAGAGTAACACCTAGTGATCCATAAAAAATTTAAACTTATTTGCAAGAAAATAATGTCTAAACTCCTTAATGTCATAGACCATACCTAATCATTCTTGTTTTATAGTGGTGTAATTTTGTTCTACTGAATTCAACTGCCTACTTGCATAAGAAATTGGAAGATCAATGCTTCTGTCACTTGTAGCTTGCACCAGCATACACCCAATAGCAAACTTGGAAGCATCCACATGAACATGGAATGCCTTAGTCTAATCTGGTGTGGTCAAGATTGGTGTTGAACACAATTGTCGCTTAAGCTCATTAAAAGAGTTCTCACACTCTTCATTCCACTCAAAGTTAGTCATAAGGTTGTACAAGGGCTTTGCAATTATGGCATACATGTGGATAAAGCATTGATATTATCCATAGTATCCCATAAAAGCTTGTACTTCCTTGACATTCTTTGGTCTAGCTAGCTCAAAAATAGCTCTAACCTTATCTTCATTAGTAGATATCCCATTCTTTGACAATATGTGCCCTAGAACCTTTCCTTGCATGACCATGAAAATACACTTCTCTAGGTTCATGCAGACATGGCATTATTTATCTTTGTCGAAGATCTGTTTCAATTCAGGGATATGTGTGTTTGATGTTGGAATGAGCACATAAGTCATCAACATAGATGTTTAGGTTCTTTCGTAAGAATTCCTTAAACACATGACACATCAGCCTTTGGAATGTAGCAAGGCCATTGGCGAGTCCAAAAGACATCACAAAAAATGCAAAGATTCCCCATTTTGTGGCAAAAGCCATCTTATGCTGGTCTTCGAGGGCAATGGCCACTTGATTGTAGCTTGTGAATCCATCCAAGAATCTGTATGCATCCTTTCTTGCTACACATTCAAAAAGATGTTCGGTGATAGGAAGCTAATAACTATCTCTTATGGTGGCTGCATTAACCTTTTTCAAGTTAATACACATGTGTAGCTTCCCATTCTTTTTTGGCACAACGAGAATGGGGAATATCCATTTGGTGTGCTCAATTTGTAGGAAAATCTGACTTCTATCAAGTGATCTATTTCTTCTTTGATTTTGGTTATGTAATTATCATTGTAGGTGTAAGGTCTCTACTTGGTAGGTTTGGCTTCTAATGACATTTGGATTTGGTGCGAATAGGTATCTAGATTGTTTGGTATCCTTTTGATTTGTCCTATCCAATCAGCATAGTATAAAGGAACAACCTCAAACACTTTAAATTATAATCTGGAAAGTATACTAAGACCACAACCCCTTCTTCATCAATGGGCTCAAGGATTTGTCACAATAAAATTAGTTTCAATAGATATTTCACAAAAGTTATGGATAATTCTATTATTTCTTGTATATTGAGTTAGGAATAAGCTTTTGCAATGTTTTTTGTGCCTTAAGTGTGCTATTTTTCATAAAGAAGACATTGGTAACATCAAACTTGACTTTCAACACATATACCCCACCGATGAGACAATCATGATTCTGATAGAACCACACTATCAAGTTGAACAATACTTTGCAAGTTTATGGAGACTTAGAATGTCGAGATAGGCTTATGATAGAATGAAATACTCAAAGAAATACTTATCACAAAGACAAATCCATGAAAAATACTCAAAAAATCATCATGAAATCACCATGGAAACTTGATGATGTTCTACTTATCATCATGAAGAACTATTTATCACAAACTGCTATGAAGGTCTCATTAATCATCAAAAATTCAAAATGATCCAATCCCTCTCTCTCACTTGTGGTATAATTTTTTTAGCTTAATTCAATTGTCTACTTTCATAGGCAATGTGAAAATCTAATTTACTTCCTTCTATAGGTTGTGTCAAAACACATCCTAAAAGCAAAGTTAGAAGCATCCACATGTACATGGAATATTACATCCCATTTAGGTTTCTTCAATATAGGTGTTGTGTCTAGACAAGTTTTTAGGGTTTCAAAGCTTTTCCACTATCACTAGTCCGCTCAAACTTCATGATTGATGCATATAGAGGCTCGGCAATATCTTCAAACTTGTATACAAATTCCCTATAATATTCCAAAGTGTCCATGAATGTTTGTAATCCCTTTACATTTGTTGGCTTAGGCAACTTGACTATAGCTCTAATCTTTTCCTCATCAATTGATATTCCATTCTTGGACACTGTGTCCTAACATTCTTCCTTGCCTGACAAAAAAAACACATTTTTGTGTATTCAGACAAAGTTCTACATTTTTCGAATATATTCTCTAGGTCTTGTAGATGATCCACCCTTTGATTTGAGAAAGTACATAAATCATCTACATAAATTTCCATTATGTGCAGGTGGTCCCATCGATAGTCTTCCTAGAGCTTGAGATCTACGTGCAACATACATTAGGTTGGCATATTCAGTTCCATATGAATTTGCATAGACATCATATTCATAGTATTTTTTTTCATATGTTGAATCATATTCTATGGGATTATGATCATGGACATAGTAATCACCATAGCCTTGGCTTGTGTTTTTTGAGCTTGGGTCATTGGTACCCCTATTCTTTCTAGGTTCTTTTCTAGTTGTGTGTACTTGGGTGGCGCTACATTTTGAGGATGAAGTGTTTGTTGTCCCAAGACTAGTTGAGGTTGAGCATACCCTTGATACTCATAAGGTCTATAAGCCATTGGAGGTCCTTGATATGGAGAATAACTTAGATCCTCTTTGACTTGTTCCCTTAGCTGGTATCCATAAGGCCTAAATTGAGGAGGTTGTGTTTGCTTAGGTTGCAGATTGTAAGGGCAATTATCAGTAGTGGGATTAGTGTATTTTTGTTCAATGTGATGGTAAAGATTTGGCCCCTACATGGGTGGTCTTACATACATGTATGGCTATGGTGGGGCAAGTCCTCCTCTTGCACAAGCACGAGATAGATGATCCCCTCCACAATACATACATTTCCTTACCATTGGCATCCGCATGGGTTGAGATTGATAGGGTTTTGATCCCTACTAGTTTTGAACTCTCGACTTCTTAGCAACTAATTCTACCAAGTCTTCTACATTCCTAGATTAATAGACACACTACCAGAAACGTCATCAGACTTGGTTAGAGTTTGAGGGATCTTCAGGTCATCTACTAATGTCTTCCAGGTCTATACACTTCCTAAGACACTCATCCAAAGTTGCTAGGCATTTCACATATACCAAAGCTCTCGTTGAGCCATCCAAAAATAATGATATCATTTTTGGTTGGGTTGGCCTTTCAAGGCTGGGCATTGATCCATATATTGCTTAAATCTCCTCGCTTTAAGTCTTACTGACTCATTGCTTGCTTGCTTAAAACTTTGTATCATGATGTATTATGTTTTATCCCTCTCTTAATGAACTCACCAATGAACTCTTGTAAGAATTGCTTAATGTTAACAAAACTATTGGGATCCAATGGTTGAAACCATGTCAAAGTTGTTCCCAAAGGTGTGAGTCCAAAAGACTAATATTGAATAAAGAAGTCATCTATTTGCTAAGATCATAGCACTTGTTTAAATTCATCCACGTGATCATAAGGATCCCTTGATCCATTGTATTGGTTCCTTAGACATTTTTCTACGTGTTAAGGTCTGAGTTTTCTACCTACATTAGGTGGTCAGGAAATAACTTGAACAATTGGATGCACACTTGGTTCTCTTCTTTGTGGAGGTCTTAGAGGAAAGGGTGGTGTGTTCATAGTCTCACCTCCCAATTGAGTGTTTGGTACTATGGTATTATTTGGTGTAGGAAAGTGGACACGAGGTCTAGAAAGGAAACTTTGCCAACTACTTTTCCCTAATATAGGGTCTCCTTGGCATTGTTGTTGACTTTTTGGATTTTGAGAAGTGGTTGCCTGATCCTTGGGAGGAAACACTGGCAAGCCCATACATTGGAGTCTTTATCTCTTTGTATCAGTTACCTGCCAATATCTTCTCTTATCTTGATCCAAGTAAGTAACTCTAGAAGAGACTTCTCGATCATAAAACTCATAAAAAGTAGCAAGATTGGCACTGCTTCCAATTATAGGCACAATTGCTTGCAAAAACTTATCAGTTCTAGTAATCAGATAGAAATCCATTAAATTATCGTCTTGAGAATTTTATATCCTCTCAAGACATTCTCTATAACAGGTTTTCCTCGTAGGTAGTCATTGGCCCTCTATTATCTATATTGATTGGGTTAATGGGTTACTCAATTTCTCCCATTTCATTGTTTTTGAAAAGATCCTTAGTTACTAAATATAATTTCCCTAGTTTATCCATGTAAAATCCTCTTTCAAACTTTACTACTGGTCTCTAGAAAAGTTCAGAGGCAATAGAGTTTCTCAATATTGCTATAGATCTATTGGGCTCAACTAGGTAGATAGGCACTCCATGCATGTTTGTAGAAACATACTACAAGGAAGTTCTATATTCACCCTCTATCAAAGACATGACTTCTGAAGAATACATAGAATTTTGCATGCCTTCAGATGTCAACATTAGCTCACTTTTAGAATGACTAGAATTTTTTGAGTAGGTGGAGTGCTTCTCTAAGTCACACTCTGTTGAAGCTCAAGGACCAGGACAAAGCATGGAAGCGCATCAATGAAGTGGACACACAAGAAGAAGGAGCAAGTAGGGAGCTCCAAGAGGCACATTTCAAATTTTCATAAGAAATCCCTATAAATATAGTGACTTTTGTCACTAAAAATCATTGTAAATACCATTTTCCATTTTTACAACTCCATTTTGGTCAAGCCGAGGAGTCCTCGAGCTTGAGGAGTATTAGAAGTAGCATCCTACCAATTTTCATAAATTTTAGATTCCGTTTGAATCCCCAAATAAGCCTTGGAACCTAATTTTTAACTAGGCCGAACACTAGGTCTGGACAGGGCCAAAACTACTCAAAAAACTATAAAAAGGGCTGGAGAGCTCATTTTTGGGGGTTAGCCTGTTGTAGATTTCAGCTTTGTAAGAGAGTTCTATTGTAATCAAAGATCTTCCATTGTTCCACTCTTTGCTCTTACCTTGTGTGCTTGTGTGCGTATGTGTGTGCATGCTTGTGTGCTTTCACTCACTCACTTGTGCACTTCACTTTCTCTTGGTCTTCATACCGGTCCTCACGTCTCCGCGGATTGACATTTATGAGGTGGAGCTCCTCACGTTGGTACTTGCTATTGTGCTAGAGTGACACCAAATTTGGTGCCGTTGTTGGGGAGAGAGCTTGGAGGATGAGCGTGTGACGGTAAGACGTAGAGTAGCACGGTTAGAAGCTAAAAAAAAATCACCATTTTCAGTTCAGTTTTTGAGTTTTTCTTCTCCTTCATCTTCATCATCATCACCATCTCCACCCACCTTCATCTTCTCAGTTTTTTCCATTTTCTAGAGTACATCCACCTCATTTTTCATTTGTGACTACGAGCAAGAAGCTTAGAGGCAGTGCGGAGCTGAAACGCTGAAGAAATACACCTCAATATACCCAAAAATTGAGTGAACAGCCCCGGACGTGACGTGACCTGTGCCAAGTATCGTGTGTGCAATATCGCGGGTTTGAAGGGAGATTTTGCATCTACAGACACATAGGAGTGACAAGGAGGACACAAGGTACTCATATTTGCAAAAAAATTTGAATTTGGACTCCAAAAAATCCAAGTATCGTGTTCTCCCGCGGTTGAGTATCGCGATATCTAGATGTCGTGATCTCCTGTGGTCGAGTATCGCAATACTTACATTGGTCATATATCGAGTATCGTTGAGAAATCCTCACGATACTAGTCACATATCCTCTATCGTGAATTTCTGTTCGCGATACCTGAGGGACATCGTGTATCGTTGAACCTTTCACGATACCTAGTGGATATTGAGTATCGTCGGATATCCACCTGTTGCATATCGTGTATCGTGGAGGTTGCTTTTCGCGACATTTGTGGAAGATCGAGTATCGTGAAGTTCCTAGTATCGTGTATCGTGATCTGCCAGTCAAGTATCGTGTATCGTGATCTCTCTAGTTGGTCGAGTATCGTGTATCGTGTGAGTCAAGTATTGAGTATCGTGGCATTTTTCCAGTCAGCCAAATATCGAGTATCGTTGAGGTTGCTCTCGTGATACTTGTGCCATATCGTGTATCGTTGAATTTTTCACGATACCTGACTGATATCGTGTGTCATGAGAATTCTCTCGTGACACTTGTCAGATATCGTGTATCGAGAGTTTGTTCCCCGTGATATCTGCTAAGTATCGAGTATCATGGACTTACTTCTGTGTCAAGTGTCGAGTATCACCTACTCCAAGTATCGCCATACTTACTAAGTGTCGTGTATCGCCTGTTTTGAAGCAATCCTAGAGAGGTCCTGTTTCCCTGTTTTAACCCCCAGAACCCTGAACTGGCATAACTTTCTCATACAAAAATTGTTTGCTGTGATTTTGAGTTTGTTGGAAAGCTCATGGGGAGTACAACAAAAACTTCCACTGGTTATGGTAAAATTAATACGTGGATTATTAGATAGGGTATTTTGAAGTTGACCCTTAGGTTGGACTAGGAAGCAAGGGGTTCCACAAGATTTTGAGCAGTTCAAAGGAGAATTGTGGACTTGTAGACAAGGCTTGTGAACCTAAGATCAAGTAGACACTTAGGAAGAGATAGATAAAGTACCAAATCACTTGAAACTAAGGTCAACTACACAACCAACTCAGGGACTCACAACTGAGGGGTTATTACTACGTGTTGAGTTCATAGACGGTAAGAAATGTCACTTAACTAGGAGAGACTCTTGGCTTCTGAAGACATGCATAGTTCAGTACCTAGGGAAGGATTTATGTCTATAGTGGAAGGGGAATATCGGATGTCTCTTCAATACATATCCACTAACTTGCAAGGAATACCCATCTACCTCAATGGTCTACACAGGTCAGTAGCAAGAATGATAAACACCACAGAATCTGAAATAATTCCAAGACCAGCCGTTAAGTATGAAGGTGGAGTTTATAGGGCAAGATGGGCCAGATATATGTAGTAACTGAAAACCTTGATCAGATTAAGGAAAGAGGAGAGTTAGCTCAAGATCAGGCAACTACCTCACAAAACCCATTTGAGACCCAGCAAAGAATAGAAAATGTGATGTTAGGACAAACGAGCCAAGTTAGTATACCCAATGGACCACATGAGCAATTCAACATGCCAGAAATTAAACCCCATAGCCACACTAGCCAGGGAATGGAAAATCTGAATAGAACCACATTTAGGGGAGAACCACCGCAAGGTGTAGGAGCTGGAATGCACCTAGTAAAATCCGCTTATCCCATCATAAGTCAAACCCCAAAGCCCGACAAAATACTAAGACCAATCTGATTGGCCAAATGTATGCGAAATCGTTACGATGGCACAAGAGAGATGTATGACCACATTGCAGAATTCAAGCAGGTATTGCGAGCGGAGCAAGTGGATGAATTTTTCATGCAATATGAATCCTTTGGGCTAACCCTCACAGGAATAGCCTTGAACTGGTTTCAGTCCTTGGATCCAAGTTGCTTTGAACATATTGAACAATTCTTCCAAGAACTTATTTGGGAATTCACTAAGCGAGGGATCAAGCACAATTCTTCATCCTTAATACATAGTTTCAAACAAGCGCCTAATGAGACAGTAAAAAGTGCAACACAAAGATTAAAGCAATATGTAGCCCGATGCCTTGTGATAGAGAGACCTTCTCAACAAAAAATGATATCGTTATTTTTAGAAGCTCTAACCAATGGAACATTGAGAATCTTAGTATATGTAAAACGACTACAAACCCTAAGTGAATGTCTTCAGGAGTGCATAGATTTGGAAGACAACTTAGCTGAGGATCTCAAAACCACACAGGATCCTACCAAATCAGAGGATACAAGGAGCAAGGAAACTTCTAGTTCGAGTTATGTGGAGGAAGTGACAGAGTTAGTGGCCAAGAAATTAGGAGTACAAGGACAAAGGAACTACCAGAACTCCTCCTTGAGAGTGCCAATGTTAGGAAGTTGCACACTCTGCGGTGGGGATCATCCATCTCATGTCTGCACTAGAGAAGCATTAGGGTTCTCACAACCTTACCCTTACGATAGACAACCAACTCAAGCGCCTAACATGTACTCTTATAGTGAGCAGAAGTACATCAACTACAACACCAAAAACTATCCAATGAATAGACAACCACGACCATTTGTACCACCCCACTGTAGACCATACGAGTACCCTCCTACAGAACAAGGTAGAGAAGTTCCTAGGTATAACCCATGTCCAGGATCACGAGGAGCATCTAGACTGTATGAACATGGAGGATATGGCCAACCTCAACCTATACCAAGACAACAACCACCCCACACATTACCTCTGATACAAGGTCACAACCTCAAAATACAAGTCGTTTGCCTTGAGTGTGGCAAAGAACAACTCCTGAGAGATTGTCCCGGACATCCCTCTAGTGCACCAAAGGTTACACCCGTTAATGTAGTAGTCCTAGCAAGGGATTCAAGTTCCAATAGTGATAATGTGGCTCCTATACATGCAGTTACCAGGGCACAAGCCTTACAAAAAGCTAAACTAGCCTCAGATCCAAGTGAATCAGGAGAGCCAAGTAAGAGAAAAACAAGAACATGGAAGGATACTAGGGAGAAATCCAATCGTAAGTGGGCCAAAAAGTTATCCGAACTAGAAGAAAGCCTGAAAGATGAAAAAAAATTAGAAGATATTGCCTCTCAAAGCCCCTCGCAGGTCAAAACTCCATCCACACCACCTCATCCCCACCCACCAACCATTGTAACTAGACCACCACAATCAGGGTCTGTTCTTGCAGATCAAACCCCAGAAGACTTGGACATGATGTTCAAGGCATACCAGGCTCGACTTCAAGAAGGGCCAACACCTGCAAACCTAGACAAGAGCTACCCTAGAGCAGATTTAGAGATTGAGGGAAATACAAGAAGAGAAATGGGCCAAGGAGAAGGATGATTCCCCTCCTATTCTTGAGATTGATGACCTTCATGATCAATTTCCACAAGACATTCCATCTATTTATGGAGACCAAACAGAGCAACAAGAAGATGAATGATTAGATTTTGATCTAATTCTTTACAAGAGTTGCCACAATTCACATGCCCATGTGAATCTGAATCTCTCCAGATAAGAGCTCCCACAATATTGATCAGAAATGAAGACCCGGTGGTTCCAAGAAACACTGATGTCGTGAAGAACACTAAGGTTCAATGTCATCTCACTGTAGAGGAGCTGCTCAAAGCAAAACCTGTGCTATGGAATCATGTGAAGGATCAGGTTCCAGAACTTGATTCCAAAATGCCAAAAGCAGGCCCTAAAGAGCAAGTACCGGAGATACCTCTAGACAAAATAGGGGACATGAGCGAAGGTGATGATGGTAATACGTATCTTTCGATCACCTACCAAGGTTACACAACCAAAGCAATCATAGATTCAGGCGCTGGTGTTGCTATTGCGACCACCTCCTTGTGGAAGCGATGGGGCAAGCCCACATTAAGACCAACTAGAATGAAGCTTCAGATGGCTGATGGCCATGTGGAATGACCTCTAGGATTGCTGGAAGGGATAACTCTAACCACATGTGGTGTAGAGTTTGAACACACATTCGCTATATGTGACTTTGAAAAAAATAATGTCTACGAGATGATCCTAGGAAGACCCTTCCTATGACAACTGCAAGTTGTACACGATTGGGGAACCAACTCCTTGTACTTGTAGTGCTTAGGGGTCACAACCAAGGTCAATTTGAAGGATTACTCCTTCAGAGATGTACCACCCCCACAGTGGAATCCTATCCACAAGGAACAAGAAGATTCAGTCTCTCTGCATTCTAAAAGTTCATCTGATACATCCTGGATGCATGAAGATACTCATTTGTGGATGTGCAAGGTCGCAAAGGAAGAGGAAAAACACTTAAAGGCAAGAGAAAAAGGAACTTCTCAAGGAGATAGACCAGTTTGAGACCCAACCTATACGCCGATGATATTCTAGATGAGGAATTCGAGCCTCATGGTTGGGTAGAAATCTTAGCTACCATGGACATTGCTGTCAATGAAGAACAATGGACACATTGTGATGAGGAGGGTTATGATATTTCAGTGTTCATGTGTTAGCCCTTGCTAGAAGAAGGTGACTCTAATGACTTCATAGAAGAAGAAGAGAACGATGATGATCTAGAGTCCATTGTGATGGATAGTTGCTTTATTTCAGAGGAGCACTATCTAGAAGACATAAGAGTATTTAAACAAAAAGAAGAAGAATCTCTCACAAGCATCAAAACGGTAAATTAAAAGGATGGGAGTGAAGGTAGTAAAAAGAAAAAGAAAAGAAAAGTAGTGAAACAGGACGAGGAGGAACCATTGTTTGAAGTACCAAAAAATTTCAAAAAATACGAAGTTGAGGACCAAAAAATTTTGGTACGAATGCCTACGAGAGAGGCCACAATAGGAGAAGCATATGATAACAAAGAAAAGACCAAAAAAATCGTAGTCACCATCAAAGAGAACGAAGAGAGATGTACATACATAGGAGATGACCTAAGTAAAGAAGAGGAAGTAGAGTTGGTAGCGTTATTAAGGGAATACCGGGACGTGTTTGCATGGCACTATAGAGACTTGAAGGGAGTAGATCCGAAATATTTTTCTCATATGATCCCCATGATAGCAGATGCCAAGCCCACCAAACATAAGCCCTACACATATAATGACACTTATGCAGCCAAAATAAAAGAAGAAATTGATAGATTGATTGAAGCTGGATTCATTTATGAGATTGAGCATGCTAAATGGGTGTCCCCCATTGTAGTGGTGCCCAAGAAGAATGGAAAGTTACGTGTGTGTATTAACCTTAAAAAAGTTAATGCCGCCACGATAAGAGATAGTTATCCGCTTCCAATCACTGAACATTTATTGGAGCGTGTTGTAGGCAAGGAAGTTTATAGCTTCCTTGATGGATTTTCAGGTTACAATCAAGTAGCCATTGCCCCAAAAGATCAACATAAAACAGCTTTTGCCACAGAGTGGGGGATCTTTGCATTTCGGGTGATGCCATTTGGGCTCACCAATGCACCTGCAACCTTTCAACGACTCATGTGTCATGTCTTCAAAGAGTTCTTGCGAAAGAGCTTAGAAGTATATGTGGATTATTTATGTGCTCATTCCCAAGAGTGAAGATACCACATCCCTGAGCTCAGACAGATCTTCAACAAGTGTAGAGAATATCGAGTGTGTCTGAACCCAGAGAAGTGTGTGTTCATGGTACGTCAAGGTAAAATCTTACGTCACATTGTCTCTAAGAACGGAATATCGACAGATGAGGACAAGGTAAAAGCCATAGCAGAGTTGCCGAGGCCAAGGAATTTTAAAGAGGTACAAGCCTTCATGGGCCACTGTGGATATTACCGTAGGTTCATTCACATGTATGCAATCATAGCTAAACCTCTCTATGCCTTGTTGACAAATTTTGAGTGGAACGACGAATGTGAAAAGTCCTTCAATGAGCTGAAGAGACGCTTGTGCACAGCACCAATACTGACCACTCCTGATTGGAATAAGCCATTCCATGTACACGTGGATGCATCCAATTATGCAATAGGATGTGTGCTGTCACAACCAACTAGTGAAGGGAATTTAGATTTCCCTATAGCATATGCTAGCAGGCAATTGAATGTTGCTGAACGAAACTACACCACAATCGAAAGAGAAGGTTTAGGCATGGTATTTGCTGTGAAGAAGTTTAGACACTATCTATTGGCCAACAACTTCAAATTTTTCACTGATCATCAAGCTTTATTATACTTGGTCAATAAACCTTGCAACACAGGACACTTAGTAAGATGGTTCCTCTTACTAATGGAATATGACTTTGAAGTGGTTGTTAGGAAAGGTAGAACCCACCTTAGGGCAGATCACCTATCTCGCATCACTTCAGGTGAGTCACCGCAAGGAGTGTCCAATGAATTGCCCGACGCTTATTTGTTCAATCTAGAAGTTGTTCCTAAATGGGCAAATAAGTTGGTACGAGTCCTAACCTTCGGACCCGCAAATAAAAATGTAAAAACAAACAAAGATGAAATTATAAAATCACATAAATATCAGATATTGGTAGGAAGTATGTACAAACAAGATACAGAGGGTGTATTAGCTTGTTGTCTCGAGGATGATGAACATAGTAGTTGGTTGCAACAAGCCCATGAAGGGTTTCTAGGAAGTCACTATTCTAAACAACGAACATTGCAAAATCTGAAATGCTTAGGAGTGTATTGGCCTAGTGTGGACAAAGAACTTCATGAGTGGATTAAGAATTGTCCAATGTGCAAAGAGAGACCCCCCGTGGAGCATGCCACCCTTTATCACGTGTCATTAATTCCAGACTGGAGTGCTCCATTGGTAGAATTCATGAGATCGGGAACATTACCCAAGGAGGCTAGTCTAGCAAGGAAATGAAGCATGGAGCAAGAGGCTAAAGACTATGCCTTCGGAGGAGACAACCTATATAGGAGAGGAAAAGATGGTTACTTAAGATTGTGCGTTCACGAATCAGACTACTTGAAAGTCTTAGAATCTGCCCATAGCAGTGTTGCAGGCAGACATTTTGGTCCTGACCGAGTAATTAAGACTATTTTATTCTCAGGACTTTGATGGCCCAATCTTCATATGGATGCACATACCTATGTGAAGAAATGTGACACATGCCAACATGTCCAATACCCAATTAGAAAAGATGAGATGCCTTTGAGGCCAATGATGGGAGGACGTGCATTCTTGAAGTGGGTCCTATTAACCCCCCGCTAGAAACTCCCATGCAAAGTACATTATTGTAGCCACGAACTACCTTACAAAGTGGGTAGAAGTCAAAGCCACAACGAAGAATGATGCTCAAACAACGGCAAAGTTCTTATTTGAGAATGTGTTCACGAGATACAGATTACCAATAGAGTTAGTAAGTGATAGAGGCACACACTTCTTGAATGAAGTAATAAAAAATCTTCTCCAAGAATTCTTGGTGATACATAAGAAGTCTGCCCCCTATCATCCACAAGCTAACGGACAAGCTGAGAGCACAAACAAGATCCTATGTAATGTATTGACAAAACTAGTAAATAACAAACGCTCTGATTGGGACAAACAACTTCATCATGCTGTTTGGGCCTACCGAGTTGCCTATAAAACGGTACTCAATGCCACCCCATTTCACATGGTCTTCAGACAAAATGTTGTGCTACCATTGGAATTCCGAATCCCAACTTTAAAAGTAGCACAAGAGCAAGAGTGGAATGGACACGAGTTATCCTCTAGGATCTTTGATCTAGAACGCTTAGGTGAGACAAGGCTACGAGCGGCTGCAGGCATCTATGCTGCAAAGAAAAGGCAAAAGGCATACTTCGATGCACATATCAAAGATAAAGGATTGAAAGAGGGAGACCTAGTGTTAGTTTATACACTAAAGCAACATACCCGTAAGTTGGAAAAAAGAGGATATGGACCCATGATCATTAATAGAATTTCCACTAGCGGTGCAGTTCAATTGGCCACACTAGAAGGTGATATCTTGCCAAACTATATCAGTGGTTGTCAAGTCAAGCTATATCAAGAACCTCTCACGGAAAACATGCTAATGGACTAAACACTGCCAAGAAGCGAAAAGAAGAAGAGTTAAGGGTTAGAGAAGAAGCACAGGCAGAGGCTAGAGAATCCATTAGGAGAAATAAGTTAAGACGTCTGGGCCTAGATGTCAATCTTGAGGCCCCAAGATACCACATGGCCATGTGTCACACATCAAGTGCAATTGCTTCTCAAATAATGGATCGACTTCCATTTGTGACCATAGCGGTAGAACAAGGGAAGAATGCCAGGAGTGTGAGAGCCTTGGTTGACTCAGGTGCAGCAACTAGTGTAGTTAGACTTTCATACTGCAAAGACCTACAATTGAACATCAAACCAATAGAAGCCTATCTCATAGGCTTGGGAGGTGTGGAAACCCCTTGTTTGGGCGAGGTGGAACTTCCCATCTACCTTCAAGATGTTCCAATAAAAGTCAAAATGCTAGTGTGTCACGATGAGGACCTTACAGAGCCACTTGCCTTGGGTCAAGATTGGATTTACGACCATGCAGTCAACTTGAACCTAAGAAGTCAACTTCTTCAAGTTTGGGTACAGGAACAATGCATTACATTAGAATTAGACAATTGCATGCTCACAAATCCAGAGGTCACACATTCCCTTAGTTCTTCTGAAACTAATCTTTGCAAAGAAAATGAAGTGCGCTACGAAGCAAAAGGACTCAATCATGGAAGCACATGCTCAAAGGCCAGCAAACCTCTCTTCTACTTCACAGACTAATGCAAGCATAACTCTACCAAAGAGGCAAGCAAAAAAGACATCTGCTATATCAACTAGACAGACAAAGTTCAAGAAGAAAGAAGCTCAGGGCATGAAGCAGATTTGGGTACGAAAAGGAGAGCAACCAATAGCTTTGCCACCACCACTTCTAATGAGGCAAACTAACCATGCTAAAAGAAGCACCAAGAAATGAGGACCAGCTCAATCCTACGGTCTTCGACAAATGTGGGTATCAAAGCAATCGATGAAGGCCGACCATAATAATGTACAAATTTGGGTGCCTAAGAAATTAGTTGTAGCTCAACAAGGACAACTACACATTTGGGTACCCAAGGCACTCCTGCATGCACAAACATCACCGATCTCCCTCCCGAGAAAAATCTCAGCAAGAAAACCACGGAGAAGCAAGAGTCGCAACCAAGGCTAGAGACCAAAACAAGATAAATTCATCTCCTCGCCCGTAATAAAAAGAAAACCATCAAGGATATGGGTTTGGAAGCAAAAAGCACTAGTAGCACCCACAAAACCAAAGAACCAACCACGAGGGATAAAAAATTCAAGCAATCATCCACAGATGAAGAAGCCACAATCAATCTCTACGCTGCCAAACACTGTTCTCAAATGGATCCCTATAAGAAGGATTACGTCATTTCAAGATCCACTAGCTACCTCCAACAAAGACTACATCAACATCCGCCAGCAACATTGAAAGCCTCGACGTGCAACAACCATGTGCCTTTGGCATAACCTTGTCTTTTGCACCATTTAGGTCATGCATTTCCAGAGTATGCATTAATATGGGGCCACCTTACAAGGCCGTGCATATACACAATTTAGAATCTTAGGCACATGCAACACATTGGACATATGTAACATCTTTTTGATGCTAACATCTTTCTTCTTGTTTTGTGACCTTGTTCCAAAAAAAAAAAGAGAAAAAAAAAGAAGGGAAGAAGTCGAGCGAAAGAACGGGATTGTGCGTTTGACGAATCCCCAATGCAAACCATCAACAAGGACATCCATCAACAACGGAAGACAAGCTGATGGTCAATCACCATGATGGCAGTACAACACGAAGAGTTGAAGATCGACGGAACTTTCACCATGGTAAGGATTGTATGCTTCAACAACAACATAACCATGAACGATTAGGAAACCTCTTCGTCGGCATACCCTTGAGCACCTAGCTCAAAACCCAACTTCTTGCACCATAATTCTTCCAATGCATTTCCCAAGTATGCATGCATAGGGCTACATTACAAGGCCATGCACAAGGCACATTCTTCTCCCAACCCATGCACTAATGCACTTGCCCATCAGTCATTATGGGTCACGCATACTGGGTATGGAAACTAGGGAAGCCATCTTTGGAAGAACCAGAGGACATTACGGTGACAACAACAAGAGCAAGGAAGCAATACATTATGAGAGTTGCTCATAACCAGCATTGAAAACCTCTTTTGAGTAGCTCACAATCTTTGGAAAGCTCACAAAGGCATCATCAAGCTGGAGTACAAGGAAGAAGTACATACAAATTGACTACAACCTGCAAGGGCTAGTAGTGAAAAAATGAAGAACCCAACAATGACCAGACTACATTGGGAAGATGGACCGCTCCTGTTGATACATGAAGGACACAAACTCTCAATGTACTACATGGAACAACCATTACAACAAGGGTCTGTCAGGGACGACAGACTCAAGAGGGGGGGGGGGAAGTGTTGAAGCTCAAGGACCAGGACAAAGCATGGAAGCGCATTAATGAAGTGGACACACAAGAAGAAGGAGCAAGTAGGGAGCTCCAAGAGGCACATTTCAAATTTTTATAAGAAATCCCTATAAATATAGTGACTTTTGTCACTAAAAATCATTGTAAATACCATTTTCCATTCTCACAACTCCATTTTGGTCAAGCCGAGGAGTCCTCAAGCTTGACGAGTATTAGAAGTAGCATCCTACCAATTTTCATAATTTTTAGATTCCATTTGAATCCCCAAATAAGCCTTGGAACCTAATTTTTAACTAGGCCAGACACTAGGTTTGGACAGGGCCAAAACTACTAAAAAAACTATAAAAAGGGCTGGAGAGCTCATTTTTGGGGGTTAGTCTGTTGTAGATTTCAGCTTTGTAAGAGAGTTCTATTGTAATCGAAGATCTTCCATTGTTCCACTCTTTGCTCTTACCTTGTGCGCTTGTGTGTGTATGTGTGTGCATGCTTGTGTGCTTTCACTCACTCACTTGTGCACTTCACTTGCTCTTGGTCTTCATACCGGTCCTCAGGTCTCCGCGGATTGACATTTATGAGATGTAGCTCCTCACGTTGGTATATCTTTTTCTTTGGTTCTAGTTTGTTCATATAGAGACCTCAAACTCTTGTTGAATAACCTTCTAATAAAAGAAGGAAAGAGATTCTCAATCTATCTAACAATGCTAGCTTAGACGTGTGAGTCTTATGCCTCTCATGAGAGGGCGTGCATTCATACCCCATTGGCCACATTGGATGGAAAATTCTCATCATCACATGATGAGATATTTAAATCAGCTCCCTTTGATGAATTTTTGGCCTTTACGTGCTCTTGGTGGACAATCTCCAGAGTGACAATGGTCATGCTTGTTGCGATAGAATTGACTTCACTCGTAGCAGGTCTTCGGGCTTTGCCATTCCTAGTAGTTGCTAGGCATCCAATCCTTGCTTTTAGAGGGTCCCATGGGTGCTATGCCCTTCATTATTGCGCTTTTCATTTATTCAAGCTATTAAGAAGAATAGATTGTAAAGTCAAAATTCCTTAAAAAAAGAGAGATTCTCAATCCTTGGATTCAAGATAATTATTTTTAATGGTTGAAAAATTGAGAGCTCTTTATTGGATGTTGTTGGCAGTAGCCAAGGCAGCCAAAGTATTACAAGATAGGGAAGCCATCAGAGAGAGTCTGAATAGAGGGAGAATCAAGCAGGACCAAGCAAGCAAAGCAATCAACGAAGGTCTGGAAACTAGGCCTACTGAATTTTTTAAAAAAGATAAATCTTTTTCAATAGTGATTTTCATCACTACATCAACATTGTAAATACCATTTTTGGTAGATTAGACTCAGTAGAAGTTATCTGTTTTAATGTAAACATTTAAAAATAATGCTCCAAAGGTCTTGATGGTTTCTTATACATTTTTGGGAAGCTAAGGAATGTTAAAAGTTATGTGTTTTCTAAGGCAAGCTCAAGCATATATTTTTCATTAAATGAATTTATTTAAAGGCATGTGAACCTTAGGAAAGTCAAAGCACACATCTTAAGGTAGAAACCTATCCAAAAGGAGGCATTGAACCATAAAAAACATTCCAATGAAGGGACAAAGTCACAAGGTAGCTGAAGAGACAAGGAGGGCATGTGAAGAGACATGCAGGACATATGAAGAGTCATGAAAAGATCTCATGGCTATTTAAGCACCATCAAAGCTCATTCTAAGTGTGTAGATGGTAGGAAGTTGGGTGCTACTTATACATGTGCTACTGAGCCATTGTCTATCATATGAGTTCATATTCTCTTGTATATCTCTCTAGATCATGAACTGTACATCTGTTATCAACAAATTTCACAACCAAGCCAATCTTGGCTAATGCAAAAACTGATAACAGATTCTTCTTGATCCCTGGCACAAATAAAGCATCTGACAAGGTGAAAGAACTACCATCAGCAGTAGTCAGAATGATCTTACCAACTCCCATAACAGGATAAGAGGAGTTGTTGGCGCATGTGATAGTATTCCCTGTAGGGGCAGGCTCGAGTGAAGAGAAGAAACTGCACTGCGAGGTAATATGTTTAGTCGCCCCACTGTCAAAGTACCAAACATCTGAGTCCACTGCAGACATGCACTGCTCATGAGAAGATGGGTCAAAACTGCAAACAGTAGTAAACGCCCATTCTTCTTCCTGCACAAGATTAGCAGACTCTGTTTTTGGTGTAGAGGCTTCTGCAACAACCATTCCAACCTCCTTTTTCTTTGCCTCTTTTGCAGCCAGTTTTGGACAGTTCTTTATGATATGATCATTCCCTTTACAGTACTTGCAAAACAATTTCTGCTTTTTTGATTTCTTCTCATCTTTATCCTAGTTCTTCGAATGTGCAACATTTGCAGATTTCTGCTTACTAGTAGAAGAGCTCCATTTTCCTTTGCCCTTCTGACTAGCCAGCAAAGCTTGATCTGCAACACGCATAATGGACCTGTTCTGCCTGGACTGATCTTCCTGCAACAGAACAGAGACTAACTCCTCAAATGATAAGGCATTCAGATTGCCTTTCATCATCAACCAAAGAGTAGAAGAAAAACTTTGATATGAATTAGGAAGACCATTCAAAACGGTCTGCACAAGTGAGCTATCTGGTATAACCTCATCAGAAGAAATCAATTGTTCCTTCAAATCTTTGATCTTTGTTAGGAAACTATCCATAGAATCACCTTCATTCATGTGCTCACTCTCCAACTGTTTTCGGAGGTGAGCAACACGAGCCTCATTCCTAGCTTGGTACAATGTGGTTAGTGTATCCCAAGCATCCCTAGTTGTTCTGCAAGAGCGAATATGAGGAATAATGGCACGTTTGACAGACAAAGCTATCAATGCATGTGCCTAGGCATCTCTGCCATCCCAACGAATTTGCTCTGCAGTAGGTGCAATAGAAACAAAAGCACGAACAGGAATCTGCGGAATATCATCTTCGACACCATCTTCATCAGCCCCAACACCTGTATTTGCAGTACCTGTCGTTACAGGTGTAACAGGACGTCTTTCAACACCCTGCACAATGTTCCACAATCCTTTTGCAACCAAAACATGTCGGATCATATAAGCCCATAATGGGTAGTTGGTACCATCCAACTTATCCTCAACAACCAACATACGGAATACATCACTGCTTTCAGCCATGGCCGCTGACTAAAATACCTTGATGCAGAAAATTGACTGTATCTCAAAAAGTTGAACAGAACTACCCAGACGAGTTCTGCTAGAGCTGTAGGAGACTTCGAGATGCTTAAACTGGCGAACAGAAACCGGTATATACCTTTGGCACAAAAAGACGAAATAGCCTGCACAAGTGCTAAGATAGTGCGTTCGGAGGCCGAAACAAGCTCAGATCGCGATTTTGGCACCATAGAGCGAAGCAATTTTGATCTCGGAAACACGTTGAGTATGCTCACCAAAAATCGTGTGATTCTGAGACTGCAAACGGAGGAGTGTCGACGGTGCCCTAGATGAAGCGACGACCTTCTCTGATACCAATTGTTGGAGATAGATGTCTGCGGAAGCACGCGAACAGCACAAGGAAGAAGAAGAAGCTTGGAGCACAAACACACAATAGTGAATGTATTACTAGAGAATGTACAAAGATAAGTAGCCCATTAGGGCAATAGGCGTATATACAAGCCGGGGGAAAAAAACCTCTTAAAGAGGGAAAAAAGTGCCCCGGCGGTCCTAGTGTGTTCACACACATCACTACCTAAATATATCAACACATCATGTCTTTGTGACTAATTTTTCATAAGTGGAGGTTGCTTTGCACCGAGGGAATCTCCCTTTTCATATCTTCCTACTTTGAGAATTTGTGCATCCATTCCTATTTTTCACTTCTCATGTAATTTTAATAGTTCATCATGACTTTGTGACTAATTTTTCATAAGTGGAGGTTGCTTTGCACCAAGGGAATCTCCCCTTTCATTTTTGAGCTTGTATGGAACTAGTTCATCTCTGTTTTCCATGTTTTTTGCCAGGATTGCCACTCTTGTGTGGGTTCAAGGACTACCCACCCTTGGGATTGTGTCGGGACCCACATAAGATCTTCTAAAAAATAGAGTTGTTTTTGTTGTTCCTATACTACATCTACACTCCTCTTCTCATATCTTTATTAAGGATGACAAAGCCTAGGAGGGGGAGGGTGTTTGGGCCCTTGGAGATATCGATACTTGGAGGCCCTCCTTGGAGCTATGGATACTTGGAGGCTCAAGGAATTGAGTAGTGGTCTCTCATTTTTTTCCCAATTTTTGTTTGTATATAAGTTCCTACATAAGAACTCTCTCTTACCCACTTTTTGAGAAAACCCATCCTCACCCTTCTTTTTGTAAAAAGCTTTCTTTTTAGATTTTAGCTTCTTTTTAGATATTGGAGTTCTTTTTAGATATGTGCAAGGAGCTCTCTCTCTCTCTCTTCAAGATTCCATTTTTTATTTTCCTAAGTACCCATCACCATAGGATATCTTTTTGTTGATTTCAAGCATATATGGTCTTTTGACCACATGCTCTCAACAAATTTCTCCTCCTCTTCTATATAAGGAGGAGCTCTTTTTGTAATGTTTATCCCTTAGCCATGGCTTTGTGGCTACCATGCTAATGGAGAGATAGTTAATTTGGCTTTCATGTTTCTCCTTTTGTGCATGGAGTTGATCCAAGTGCGTGGATTTAGAATTTGGGGTTGAATTGTGTATGAGCATTGCCCTCCCTTGCTCCATGTGATGTAGTTCATGGTGCCATTATCCATGGGTATGGGTGTGTGTGTGTATGTGTGTTGCTTGCACTTCTTGCAACTCCACTTGGAAGAGCCTCTCAAATATACCGCAACATAAAATACTATAGAACAATTATTATCTCATGCCATAATTTCTTTTTTTAATCGATTGAATCTAATGTCATGTGTGTAAGAGAAGATTTTTGAAGCTAAAAAGCAATGGGGAAAAAAATTGTCTTTGAATGGTGGATCGGCTTTGACTCTTTTGATTTACCATGTACTACATGCTCGAAGAAAGCTGACCTTGATACCAACATCTACTAAGATGGAAAATTACATTGAAGGAGTTGCAATACCAAAGAAAAAGAAGTAAGGAAGTATATCAACAACCAAGACATGCAACATCACAAATGAGAGGTGCCAAAAGATCTAGAAGGTATGTCAAAAAGATTCAATCTACTTTTTCTATAAGAACTCAAGATATTCCTACTTCCATGCTTGCTCAACCACTACCATTTAATCAAGAGGATTTGGAAGCTGCATTGGGAGACACTCACAAATATACTAACAAATAAGTAAATCTTAATGTGCAAGGGTACCATTATCATTAGTCTAGTCTTCTAAGTGAGAGATGTCATAAGGAAAGTGAAGAGGTTAGTGTAATATGAAGAATAAAGAGTTGATGATGAAGAATCAAGTTCTTATTCATGTATTGATATAGAAGAATGTGACGATTCACCTACCAACACCCCTCTAGTACCAGATCCTAGTGACGATGGACATGGAAGGAATTGAATCAAGTGCAAGACTTGTAAGAAAAAACAACAACCAATAGATGGAGAACAAAATGTAGAACCTATGGATGAGTAACAAGTCAGGTCACTTAGACCTTGCATGGACTTCACAATTCATGTCAATCCTACTACTTCAAGAATAATAATGTCGATATAAACTTTTGAAGAATCTTCTTAGGAATGGCCTAAAGTGCTCATACCACCAAAATAAGTGATATGAGTAAGTTCCATGCACAAAGCTATTCAAATAAGAAGCACAATAAACCTTGTATCTCAACTAGAAGTGACTTTGAAGTTTAAGAGGCCATTTAATGAGTTATTACACACAAGGGTTAGTAATCAAGTGGAAACAAGTGAGCCTCTATCTATTCTACCCTCTACTTGGTTAAACATGGATGTGAATCAACTAAGGACAATAGTATGTATGATGATGAAAGGGGCTATGGACACATGAATGGCTATCATGGATACTGACAAGAGCCTAGAAGAAGCAAATATAGAAACCTAGCAGTATGAAGAGACAAATGCTAAGCTATCCAAGAAGGTGTCAAATTTAAAAAGCAAACAAGAGAAGATTGAGAAAGAGATGTTTGCAACCTATTAAAGGTAGAGTCACTATTATTCCAAAAAATGCACTAAGAACAAATCAAAAGGAATTGATAGAAAATTATAATATGTTATCTATGGAGAATGAAGCATTAAAGACCACACGTATAGGATTAGAGGTTGAGAAAACACGCAAAGTAGTGAGATGAGGAGTTTTGGAGACACAAGTAGCAAATTATATGGAAGAATCCAAATATTTAAGGAAAAAATGATGAGCTCATGTAATCTTTGTTATACAATCAAACTATTGAGCTAATACGTGATAAAACTATTCAAAACAATACATTAAAAGCCCAAGTAGAGGAATATAAAGTTCAAATGGAAAAGCAAGTATCCATGAGAGTAGCAGACAATGAAAAGTACCAAGTAGAAGGAAAATCATTAAAAGAAACGGATTGATGAGCCACATGCAATATACATAGAGCAACATAATCAAGACATGGATCAAGTAAGAACTCTTTCCAAAGATAAACTAGAGATGGAGCTGATGTTATAGGTGTCATGGTGCATTCTTGAGTATAGAAGGTGTTTATGTGAGGTGATTCACACTTAGTACATGTTCATTTGTCCATTGGATGCATTAACCATCATGTATGTGAACATGCTTCTATGCACTTGGCTCGGGTCAATTCTCAATTTGACATTTTAACTGTTTAGTCAAGCCACCACTTGACTGTGCTTGTAGGATGTGTGATTGTTAGATAGGACCATTTGTCAATGAGCCTACACGATTACAAAGTCGTGCATGATAGATCCTTTAATATGGAATCTAGTATTATTTTTAAGCACATAATCCAAATTTATCTCTCCAAAAAAAATTCTCTCTCTGATAATGGTAATGTGTCTCCATTTTCTTCATGTTAGCATGTGAAATTGGGTTTTTTCATAGTTATCAATATGTTCTAGTTTCTATTAAATATAATGGTGGAAAAGGATTGGCATGTGCCTCAATTGAGAACACTAAACAATAGTTATGAATCTTACCCTATACTAAGCTACACAACTATAACTTGACATAATAGGCTCTACACATCTCACACAAGGTGTTTTTGGTTGACTTGAATACCAAGCATGTGGTATTTAAGACCATAAAATATCCTCTTCTAATTCACTTGTTTTATTTCTCATATTGTAAAAAAACATGTGGTTGAAATATGTCTACCTTCTCATGTAAACTCCCAGTAAAAAATGAATTTTTAATGTCCAATTGATGTACAATCTATGGGATTTTTAATGTATAATTGATGTACAATCTACACATTTGAGTTGTAAGTGCATACATGGTACAAAAAACTATCATTTAACACTTTGGACTAAATGTATCATCAAATTGAGTGCCCTTCTCTTGAGCATGATGTTTTGCTACAAATCTTAATCTTATCAAAATTAAGTATGTTGTTAAGCATACAAGCCAACTGATAGAACCATTTATAAGTGTAAGTGGTCTTCTTGCTAGGAGGAAAAACATCAAACTTTAGTTATATGGAGATATCTCATAATAAAAAATAGACATTCTCATTCTTGCCATTTCAACTAGAGATAGGCATTACATCAAAGTATGATGCAAAAGAGTTATCGTGAAATCATAAGAGAGCATGATATAGAAAAGTGCATCTAGTTGATTATCCTTCCAAATCTACACCAAACAACATGGAGAATTTTTGGCTTATAAGAAAGTGCCTTAGTGGGAGATACTTTGACTTGCCACAAAAAAAAGCAATAATATGTCTTTTTTTTGAAACTTATCAATGTATCTTTAGTATATGAAAGTAGAGAGTGGAGAAAGTTTTTTGTGAAACATGTATCTAAGCTAACCAAAATGCATTTAGTTTGTGGAGAATAAAAATGGCATCCTTTGATTTTAGAGTTGTAGCCAAGAAAAAACATTTCATAGGCTTATCATCCAATTTTATACAATTTTTTTGACACATTTATGCATATGAAAGACAAAGAAAACATAAAAATGAGCAACAAATGGCTTGCACCCATGCCAAAACTCAACAAGGCAATAAGGAGAGATAGATTGCAATTCTGTAAAGGGACACATATTTAGTACACGTGTTTCAAACTTGATCATGCATCTCATCATTTCCATAAAATATTACCTTATTTTTCTATTAATGATAACATTTTGTTAAGATATATAAAACTCTATAGACTGGAAGTTTATCCCATGATCAACAAAAAACGCATAACATTTAGAAGAGATGTATTCATTCTCAAACGAAGTGGGGGGGGTTTCAATTTTACATGTTTCCAGACTTTTAGTCATAACTACAAATTGTTTAAAACAAAAAATCACTTTAAAATTGAATCCAAGATATACCATCCATGAATTCCTAGAAATTCATATATAGAGTTCATGGAGTACATGTAATTACGAAATGATGGTCTATGCATAGAACCACATACATCACAATGAACAAGTTGCAATTTATGCATAGCTCTCATTATACCATACCAAGGAAGGAAGAATACTAATTTTTTGTTAGAAGATTGCTCAAGGTTAGACAAAAGGACACCATATTAGATTTTGTAGGCACATTGGGGTAGTCACATAGAAATTTTCAAGTTTCCTAGAGCATTTTTGTAGACTAGGACAGATGTACATAATGGACAGATGTACATAATTGCGAAAAACTTGCAAGAGAGGAGCTAATATAGAGAAAGCTCTTTTATTCTCTATGAATTTTGAAATAAAAAAGGAATGAACTTTAGAAAAGTCCTATAAAACGCCCAAGACTCTCACTTATAAAAGACCTTTTGCTAGTTGCTAGTGTGAGTAAGAGAGCTCTCCTTCTTGAAAAAATCACGAACAAGCATTCATGGCTTCTTGGAGCTTCTTATTGCTTGATTTTTGATGTGCGACACTTGCTACTTGCTTCCTTCTATGTCTACTTTCATTAGGTTACGTATTTTTTTGTCTATTTTCATGATTACAAGATGTTTTATGCTCACTTTTTGTGTTGATTGAGAAGCCAAAACTATTTTGGGCTCTTTACAAAGTTGTAGATGTGGTTTTTTTTTTACTAATTTCTCCTATTTCAATTTGTAGGTCTTCTTGTTAACTTTCAAAGGAAATTTCATATGCTCACAAGTAATGAGAGAGGTAGGACCATTTTTATAACTAGGTATCTTCTTAAGATCATTTTTATGAGTCTGGCGTTGAGGATGAAGATGATGATGCAGAAGGGGAACTTCTTCCCAATTGTCATGATTGGATAGGTGGTTCACCAGTTATCATGATTGGATAACTGGTTCACCAATCACCATGATTGAATAAGTGGAATAGGTGGTTCATTAGTTGTTGTGATTGGATAAGACGTTTGACAATTTTCATGAACAAATAAGTGATTCACCAATTGTTTTGATCAGAGAGGTGATTTTCCATGTGCCATGATAGGACTAGTGATAATTTTTCATTTTGGTTAAGGTCCCATATTTGGATGACAAGGAAGTTGATGGCTAAACACAAGGAACTTGGCAAGACATCTATCCATCCCGTATTCTTATGCCACCGACTAAAATTAAGATGAGGTATGATCTTTGTAGGATTGACAAAGTAAAAAGGTGTATGAGTGTGCCATGTACTACATGTAACACTTTTTGGTGTCCTTTCCAAGGAAAGCAACTTTTTTGCCTATGTAACTTATGAATTGGCTGATGAAGCATGCAGGTAGGTCACTTTGTACTTGTAATATTTGCTTGATAAGTTAACTTATCTTCTCCATGGAAAGAAATACCCAGTTTTACTATTTCTCTTACCTTTAGGAGTAGGATTAGCTATTGAAAGTGGTAAGTTTGGTACTTGTGAGTAAATTTTGAATTTTTTTCATTAGTAGAATTGAATCTTTTTACTTATTTTCTCTTCTTTTTCCTTTTCCTTTGAGAATTGTAAGTTTTTCTACACATGAGTGTCATTCGGTAAAAAGAAACTCTAATATTGATTAGTATTTTGCTCAACCTCCTTAAACTTAGGTTTTGACTTTTCATGCCTAGCCCTCTAAATATGGGTAAGAATGCAGATGGGTATTCCTTGAAGCCTCATCAATTCTCTTATTCTTGCTGATTTTCCAAAACATAATTGCAAAAATAATTTAGAATAACGCATCCATGAGTGGAAAAGTATATGAGATAATTTATATGAAGAATTTTGATGGTTGACATCACAATTAAGCTTGGACTCGATGCCATGCATTGAATGCATGTAGAGAGTCAATGCTTGGCATCAAATGGATCCTACTATTGATAAGTGGAGTAGAGTTAAATTGTGAAGTTGATGATTGACATTAGCATAAGCTTGATGCCGTGCATAGAGTCAAAGCATAAAAAGAGTTGCATTGCACCACATTCATGAAAGAATTAATGCAAAGTAGAGACTCCATGGACAAGCTCCTTGCCTATCTTACTCTTTAAGGAGAAAGTCAATGCCAAGCATCAACATGAAGTGGAAATCTACATGCATAAACTCAATTCCTAGCATCAACTACCTCAATATCAGCCAAAAAAGTCAATTTTGTGCATAGACGCAATGCCAAGAATCAAATATGTTGATGCCAAGCATCGAATAGGTCGATGCCAAACATCGAATAGGTCAACACCAAGCATCGGATTTTGTTTCTAAATGAGATGTAAAGCATTAATATAACATAGACATGTTAAATAAACCCGATCCCTAAAAAGAATACATTATTTAGAGAGGGCTTCATATTAGGAAATTAATAAAGTCATTTAAGAAGTAGACAAAGAGCAAAGCCAACACAAGATCATCATGCATGAATCCTGTAATTTGTGCAATATTTGGAAGCAAAAAACTCCACATTTCTACTTAGCTCTATATTTCACTGATGATGACAAGGTGCTTGGATGATCCAAACTATCTAGGAGGGGGGAGTGTTACAAAGTGTGGCAATAATCCCATTAAAATTCTCATGTTTTTGAGCCATCTTGCACAACCCTTGTATAATTTTCATAAACTTTGTACAATATAAGAGTTGTATATAAGAATGGGATTTGTATTTACATACTTTCTAATGAAACGAAGAGTCTTCCCTAAAATAAATTGCGAACAAAGAGCACCTTTGGATAAAGGTTTTGTTTTCATTTTTAGAGGGTTTCAAAATAAAAAGGAATGGACTTGAGAAACTCTTATAAAAAGTCCAAAACCTCATTTGTAAGATTTTTTGCTAGTGTGAGTTAGAGATCTTTTCTTCTTGAAAAATTTGTGCACAAGCTTTCATGGCTTCTTGGTTACTTCTTCTTGCATGATTTTTGATGTATGACACTTTCCACGCTTCCAATTGTATTTATTGTTATTAGGCTAAGTGTTTTTGATCCTTTCTTGTGATTACAAGTATCTTGTGCTATCTTTTTGTGTCTATTCATAGATCACACCCATTTTTTATTCTACATACTATATTCAAACACTCAAGCTCAGAGAAACTCCATTTTTGTGTCTAGTATTGTTACAGGTTTCATGAGACTCTTGAGTGTAGAAAGTGGTTTTTTGAGGTGATTTTAACTTAGTACATGTTCATTTGTCCATTGGATGCATTAATCATTATGTATGTGCACATGCATCTAGGCATTAGTTGGGTCAACTCTCGTTTTGACATTTTAACATGTTTAGTCAAGCCACCACTTGCGTTTGCTTGTAAGATGTGTGGTTGCTAGCAAGGGTTGGAAATTCTACATGATTATACACATTTTTGGCATCATTTCCAAGGGCAAGGGCCTATGTCATAGTGCTTACATGATGTTTATGGTACATATGTGGAGTAGTTGTGCATGAAGAAGATTTTGGACTAAAGACAAGGTCATATCATTGCACTTGCATTACACCTCACCACCCTTGGGTGTGTGAATTTAAGGATTTACAAGATGTGATCAAGGTTGTCAAACTTTAGGCTACCTTAAGATTTGGAGCATCTAAACTTCAACCTCATCAAACTCGATGCGAAATCCTAAGGCCATTAAGCTATCCCCAATGTGTGTGTAAAGATCATTTTTGGCAGAAGAAGGAGAAAAGTAAAAACTTGAAAACTTGAAGGGGCCCATCAATTTTTTTCACTATTGGGTCATGAACCATATGAAAAATCACCTAGAATGCTCCAAGAGTTAAGGGGGCATCAATGACGAGGGTTTGGGGCCAAAGAAGCATCAACTATCTTTTTCTTTCCTATTTTTATCCTTTTTCATTTAATTGTTTTCTATCAAATGAGTTTTTATGTATATTCACTCCATTTTTTTAAAGGCCAAGGAGTCCTTGAGTCTCGCCAGCTCTCTAAAATTCTATAACATTATTTAGATCTCAAATCATTGATCAAATGAACTTTAGGACTATTTTTAAGTGAATTTAGGCAAAAAGCATGTGAAAAGAGCCAAGCCCAAAAGTATGAAGGATAAAACCCTCAGCTTTACCAACTTTTTTCAATCCATTTGAGTGAATTTTCTTGCATCTTGCTTCTTTGGGCTCTATCTTTCATCTCCTTCATTTGAAGCTTCTATGGTGTTCTTAGAGTGTCCGAATCCCATGTCTATTATGTGAGAGTGATTTTGCATGCTTTATGTGCATGCGTCTCTTCATTTGAGGGAGTGTGTGGGTTGTTTCTCTTCTCCTTGAGATTCTCTTGAGTTCCATAGCATCATGCTAACATGTCTTCATACACTCAAATAGGTTAAAGAACTTGGATTGACATTTATATTTTATCTCCATCATGAAAAGCCAATGAAAACTTCATCTTTGCAATTCTACAACAACTTTCGACACTATTGCTAGGGATCATGTTTTTTTTGAGGTCTCCATTGATGTTTGAAGCACTGGAGATGGTGATAAGAGCTTTATTGAGGATATTGTTGAGAACTCTTGTGGATTTTTGAAGTGATTTTTTTTAATAAACAATTTTTGAACTTCATCTTGTTCACACTTGACAATAATTACAATAGCTATGATGTGTGTGACAGGTTTAGAAATCGTTCAAGGCAATAAAATCCATGTAGGTCCATCATATTTTGTGGTAGGAGAGTGTTTTTAGTTCATCATCTTTTTAAAACTACAAAAAAGGAAGTGGCTTAGATTGAAAGCCAAACCTTTCTATTCATAAGTCAAAAAACTCCAAAGTATCCATTTGTAATCGTGTATGAATAGAGGGATACAAACAGAGACAAAGAGGCACATTCATATCAATGTGCAAAGGGTGAGAGTATAGTGTGAGCAATGTAATTTATTGGGGCATTGGCTGAGGAGGAAGGTGTGCCCCAAATATTGATAGAGTTGCATATAACAAATACATTGCAGTTGTGGATTGTAGAGGTAAGAGCCATGTTTTAATCATTTACTCATTTCTTGAGGAATAGAGGGTAGATTTGGGAAGTCATATGGTGCATTAATGCATAGAGGGAAAAAAATAAATGAAAAAGGATTGAAAATAGGGGATGTTGTTGAAGGATATTCAGAGACTTCATTGTGGGGATTGGACATCAAATAAAGTGGTTCTATTAAATTTTGGAAGCTAAGTAAGAGAGACGAATGTAAGATAATAAAAGAGAAGTGAGGGGGACACATATCAAGTGCAAATAGGAATAAAAAAATGTCCACTAGAACAACTTGATAGAGTCATCGTTTGGGTAATTAGGGAGTGAATGAAAACATTTCTTTAGCTAGAGGAAGCTAGAGAGAAAGGGGGAAAGTTCAATATAAACAAAGAAGTACCAAAAGGATGTTTATTCAAGTAAATCAAGGTCCAAAAACATTCTTATAGGAGATAGCAAGAGAGACATTGTTGAGTGGAGGTGAGTTGAAGGGGTTTTCTTAACAATTAAGGTTGGAAAATTAAGGAGGATATTAACTCGATTTGAGAAAAAGTCATGAAGAATTCACTCCAAGTCAATAAGTCAAGCAGTGATGTCCTTGGATGCCAGAGACATCGTTCAAGCAAAAAGTGAGATAAGGAAATGTTTAATCTAATTTGAGAGATTAGGGAATAAGGGAAAACTTCAAACAATCAATAGAAGCACCACAATATCATTTCTTAAAGAAAATTGATCCAACAATGTCCCTAGAGCCACATTCCAAAGACATCATTGTATGGGATTCGATTTAAGTAAAAAGTTATCCCAAATACCTGAAACTAGGAAGGGTAAGGGAAGATTAGATCTATCAAGGAGCGAGTGGAAGGGAACATTTCAAGTCAAAATTTAGGGGATGATGTCTCTAATACCATAATAACCACAAAAATCATTGAAGAAAATAGGGATAATTGAGGAATTTTTTGAGCTACAAGAGTTAGATAAGAAGTGAGGAGTCTAAGACAAGGGAGAAACAAGTTAAAAAACATTTTTCAAATAAAAAATTGAGGAACAATGTCCATAGGTCCCAAAGAGATTACTGCCATTAATTGAAGAGAATTGATGTGAAATGAGGTATGATATTAAGGACCACAAGGGGATGCACAAACTCTAGATAGGTTGATAAAAATAAAAAATTAATTCAAATACTTTGAACAATGTCTCTATAGGAGACCTAGATCAGAGGCATTGTAGGGTGAAGAGAAATTGAGTTGAAGAGTGGTTTATAAAGTTGGGAAACATAAAGACCATCAAACTACATCAAGATCCATAAGACAAAAGAAATAAGATTCAAGAAAACCCCAAAATGATATGATGCCATTAGCCAAAGACATCATTGGGTGAAATCATGGAAGTTTGATTGTTTTCTTAAGCACGGGGTATTAACAAATGAATTCTATCATAAAATTACCACAAGAATCCAATAAAACTTTAAGAATATCATGAATGATGTCCTTGTCTCCCTAAGAGCCAGAGACATTGTTCCACATTCTAGTGTGTTAGAGACATCAGTTCTTCACTAGAGGACAATTTGGGATCTTGGAAGACTTGATACAGAAACATCTACCATGGAATGAATGGATCAAATAGAAAATATCTTGAGTTGGGGAATGGATTGATGTCTTTAAGGACTTCTCTATTAGAGAAAAGGTCTTGATAGAAATAGAAATTTGAGGATATCATTTAATCTAACAAGTCAAAAGTTCAAGGAAAATCCAACTCCAATAGACCATGAACTAAAAGAATAAGAAAAAGTACCCATTCCTACCCAACAATGTCCGTAGAATAAAGTGGCTCAGATCCATCACTCAAGAAAAGTATCATATCTAAGCTCAAGGTGTAAAAGTCTTTGCACTACATTAAGGAGTAGGAAGAAAGACAAGGAACTTAGAAATCAACTTGTTGCATGATGTCTCTCCAGAGACATTGTTCCATCACTTGAGGTGTCTTCCTTATGAAGTCAAGATTTCACGCTGCCTTGGAAAACCTATTGAACCCTAAGAAAAAAATTACCGAGTGTATGACTTTGAAAGTGTGTAAAAATCCTTAGCTTCCGAGAGATGATGTCCCTAGTGTGCATGTTGGATAGAGACATCATCTACTCAAAGGAAGTTCCTTCAAGGGTCCCTTGTTCTAGTATACTAGTAATTGAGGGGAAAATATTCTCTTAGAGAAATCTAGCCTTAAAAGAACCTATTACATTTGCAACATTGAACCCAAGAATGTCCCTACATAGAATTTCCTCTAGAGGCATTGCTTTGCAATAATAAGAGAAGCGATGACTGCTATGTCCTACGGAGCTTGTATTAGAAGGGGGAGCATTGCAACTTGAAGTTTGACTTGGAAAAGATCCTCTAGAAACCAATGTTGACCTAACCACAAAGACATCATTCTTGGGAACTTTGATCTAGAACCAAGGGTTTTCTCAAGATTGCAAATCTAAGGGCAAGACCTAGAGAAGATAGGAGGAAAAATCATCCTAACTGGAGCACAAGGAAGAGAATAGGGGTCTATGTGAACAGCATGGATTAGATTCCATGTGACTTTCCATATCTCATTATCAGCTCAGATTTTGAAGAAACTAATGCATCCATTGCATTCGGAATGTGCCAAAACCCCAATATCGACTATCTATTTGTTGAAATCTGACACTCGGAGGTCTTGTTTCTAGTTGATGACATCATGAAGTCGTAACCGCCTTTGCTAACCGCCCTTGAAAAACTATATAAGGAGGGGTTGGCCACGTTCATTCTCAGTCTTGCCAATGCGAGTCTTGGGAGCTCAAGGAGTCGTGATCACCAAGTAAGTACTTTCAAAGTTCTAGTTTCTAGTCTTGTCTCTTGCTCTAGTCTTGTCTAGTCTTATTTCTTGGACATCTAGCCTTGTCCTATTGTAATCTCATAGTATGAGATCCTTTCTAGTTATCTCTTGTATGTAGTTCATATCACTGGAGGGAATTCTTGTAATCTTGATATCTTGTTCCATACCTATGGTCTCGGGTTTGGGATCTCTTGTATAATCTCTAGTCCAATTTTCCATACCTATTGGTCCCGGGTTGTGGGACGTCTTGTATCAGTCACATATTCTTGTATTGTTCTCCCCATGTGGGTGTTCTTGTAATCGAAAGTATCATTATGAAATCTTGTCTAGTGAAGTCAGAGAGCACAATCTAGTGCTCCCCTGACATTTTGGCAAGACTACCTTTATCAAGACCAGGCACCATGGAGATTATTTGAGAAGAAGTTTTTTATGCACTTAAAGTCATTCAACAACAAGTCCAAGGGATACGAGAAAACCAAGAAAGGATTCAACAACAAAATATTCAAGATTCGATGGGATAAGATCTAAGTTTCAAGGATTTCTACAACAAGTGAAGCTCTTCATAAGAATGCAACCTGAGAGGTACCCAGATGATGCTTCTCAAGTGGGACTCATGGGAACTCTATTATGTGGTCCTGGCCCCCCTTTCGGTGCTGCCGCCCTTCTCTTTCTCTCTTTGAAGGCTTTGTCACTGATTCCAAGACATGAGAAAAAAATGGCCTTTCTTCAATGAATGTCCTGCCAAAAAAAAAACTTCAGAGAGCGCACCGAATGCCTCCTTTCTATCTCTTGTTCTCTTCGAAGTGCAAAATATCTACATTTGCTAATAAAGCCAATACAAACCACATCTTCAAGTCCATGACTTTAGATAGATATTGTGAAGATGTAATCTTCATGACAACATCACCTAAAGCCTCACACATGGCCATGTGATAACCTAGAGATTCTTGAGTTTCAGGCATAGGCTGATCTCTACATTGTCTTCTTAGTTTCATTCGTCGGATGCATTCTAAAGCTTCTGCATGTGCTTCTTCTTGAATTGGTTTTTCTTCTTCCTTGCATTTCTTAGCAGTATTGAGTCGATTTAGCATCTCCTCCGTTAGGGGTTCTTGATATAACTTGACTTTGCATCCAGTTATGTAACTTGGTAGGATGTCGCCTTCTAGAGTGGCTAGTTGAACTGCTCCACTTGTGGAGATCCTATTAATAATCATTGGTCCATAGCCTCTCTTCTCTAATTTCTGATCATGTTGCTTCAAAGTGTAGACTAAGACTAGGTCTCCTGCTTTCAAGCCCTTATCCTTCACATGTGCATCAAAATATGCCTTTTGCCTTTTCTTGGCTGCATAAATTCCTGCTGCCGCCCTCAACCTTGTTTCACCTAGTCGTTCAAGATCGAAAATTCTTGAGGAGAGTTCATGGCATGTCCAGTCATGCTCTTGTGCTACTTTCAATGTAGGTATCAAAAAGTCCAATGGTAGCACTGCATTTTGGCCAAACACCATCTGAAAGGGTGTGGCTTGGAGTACCATTTTATAGGCAACTCTGTATGCCCAAACAGCATGGTGTAACTGTTTGTCCCAATCAGAGCGTTTATTATTAACCAATTTTGTCAATACATTGCAGAGAATCTTATTGGTGCTCTCAGCCTATCCATTATCTTGTGGATGATAGGGAACCAACTTCTTATGTATCACCAAGAATTCTTGGAGAAGGTTCTCAATGACTTCATTCAAGAAGTGCGTGCCTCTATCACTCACTAACTCTATTGGCAATCCATATCTAGTGAACACATTCTCGAATAAGAACTTAGCTGTTGTCTGGGTGTCATTCTTTGTTGTAGCTTTTATCTCTACCCATTTGGTTAGATAATCAATGGCCACAATAATGTATTCAGCATGGGAACCCTTAGCTGGGGATTAATAGGACCGACAAAGTCTATTCCCCACTTAGAGAATGCACGTCCACCCATCATAGGTTTCAATGGAATCTCATCTTTTCATATAGGATTGTGAGTGTGCTGACAAACATCACACCTCTTCACATAGGTATGTGCATCCATGTGAAGGGTTGGCCACCACAGACCTGCGAATAGTATTGCCTTGATCACCTGATCTGGTCCAAAATGTCCTCTTGCTACACTTTGGTGAGCAGTTTCCAAGACCTTAAGGTATTCACTCTCATGGACACATAGCCTTAGGTATCCGTCTTTCCCTCATCTGTATAAATTATCTCCAATGAGAGCATAGTCTAGTGCCTCTTGTTCTAAGCTCCTTTGTCTATCCAAAGTCATTTCTTGAGGGAATGTTTTTTTCCTCAAAAAGGCTACTAATGGTTCACTCCAATCTGGTATTCAAGACACTTGTTACAATGTGGCGTGCTCCACAGGTGGTCTAATACGATAGACTGGGCTATCCTTACACAACTTATAAACATCTGCTTCCATAGTCAGCCAGTTCACTCCGAGTCTCTTTAGTGTCTGTAGAGTTCTTTGCCTTGAATAGTGTTGCTCTAATGCACCTACATAATTGCAACCATTTCACGTACTCTTCCTCTTCCACACAACAAGATAATATTCCTTGATCTGTATGTTTATACATACTCCCTGCCATGATATGGTACTTCTGGGCTTTTACTACCTCCCTATCCTGAGTGTTTACTACGGGATGTTTAGACCCATACGAGCACTAAGGTCTTGGCCCACTTTGGTCAACTTCCAAATTAAACAAGTAAGCATCAGGAAGGTCATCTGATACTCCTTGTGGGGCCTCTCCGGATGTGAGCCTCGAGAGATGATCTGCTCTCAAGTGAGTCTTGCCCTTCCTCACTACTACCTCAAAGTCATATTCCATTAGTAAGAGGAACCATCTTACTAATCTACCTATATTGCATGGCTTGTTTACCAAGTAAATAGAGCTTGATGATCAGTAAAAAATTTAAATTTATTTGCAAGCAAATAGCATCTAAAATTTTTAACTGCAGATACCATGCCTAACCCTTCTCTCTCAGTAGTGGTATAATTTCGTTCAGCTGCATTTAACTGTCTACTAGCATAGATAATTGGAAGATCCATATTACCTTCACCAGTTGGTTGTGCAAGTACACACCCAATAGCATAATTGGATGCATCCACATGGACATGGAATGGCTTGTTCCAATCTGGTGTAGTCAAGATTGGTGCTGAACACAATCACCGTTTAAGCTCATTGAAAGAGTTCTCACATTCATCCGTCCACTCAAAATTAGTCAAAAGTCTGTACAGAGGCTTTGCAATGATGGCATACATGTGTATAAAACATCGGTAATAGCCACAATGCCCCATGAAAGCTTGCACTTCCTTGACATTCTTTGGCCTAGGTAGTTCTGTGATAGCTCTCACTTTCTCTTCGTCAATGGATATCCCGTTCTTTGACAGTATGTGTCCTAGAATCTTGCCTTGCCTGACCATGAAAACACACTTTTCTGGGTTCAAGCAGACTTGATATTCTCTACATTTGTCAAAGATTTTCCTGAGTTCCGGTATATGGGTCTCATCTTCTTTGCCCATTGCCTTTTCATACGTTCACGAATTTCTCTCCAAGCTCTTGTCCTCTTCTTATTCTAACTCTCGGTCTCGCTAACCTCCGCATTCTTGTCTTGGCCTGAGTCTTGGTTTTGCTTAAGTGCCTGAGCTCTCGTGATGACTTGCATTGGGACTGTGGAAGTCACACTTCCCGAGGAGCCTACTACTAACCCAATAACATTGATAGGAGCGATTTTTGGCATATTGGTGGGCTTCTTGGGACAATCTCGTAACAAATGCTCCTTTCCACAATCTGGACAAAAGCCTTGAATTGTCACAGATTGGGTTTGTGTAGGTGTTGGTAGAGGGCAATACGAATGAGGTGATCTCCCTGACATCGGAAGCATGGCCCTCTAGGAAATGGAGGTCTCATCTGCCTAGGCTGAGGTCTAGAGTTGGGTTTTGCGTACATGACATTCGCATATTTTGGCTCCCAACTAGACTCACTTGGTTCTTCATAATAGTATGACTCATTATGCTCGGGTGATTGCATGTAGTAAGCCTGTGGGCTATCAATATGGGTAGAGTCAAAACTATGATCACTTGGGTCACTTTCTGAAAGCAATGGTGTTACTGGCACTAAGGCTCTATTCAGATTTTCTTCTACGGCCGCATACTTCACTGGGATCACATTGGCTAGGGGAGGGGGCTGCTACGCTAGGACTAGTTGAGGTCTTTGCTACCGTTGATAGGGTGGTTGATAGGGTGGTTGATAGGGTTGATGGGGTCTACCATACTGCTGTTGTGGGTACTGATTCTGGTATTTTCCTTGCTATGGATATGGCTGATGATAATTTTGTCTAACAGCTTGTTTGTTATATGGGCAGTTTTGTATAGTGTGTTTGGTGTATCTCCTTTCTATGGTGCAGTATTGGCTATTAGGATTAACTTGGGGTTGAGTCATGATAGGGCACACACTAGCCATATGGTCTCCTCCACAGGTGTAGCATCGTTTTCCTAGGGCAAACCTAGGAATCTACTTGCTAGAGATGCCCAATTTCTGAGCTACCTTTTCTGCTAGGTCCTCAATTGATGTGGATTGTGAGGAAGCGAGGCTAGAACTATCTGAATCTTTATAGATCTTTGAGAGCATTAATTACTCTCCTAGATTATCCTCAATGTCCATGCACATGTGTACATATTCTTCTATGGATCTAGGGTCCTTCAAGTACACATATGCTCTTAGTTTGGTACTTAACAATCCATCTAGAAATAAGGCCACTTTTTGGCTGGAGTGGGTAACTCTGGAGCAGAGCATCTCTCTAGGTATTGCCTAAACCTTCTTCTTGTGAGCCTTACTATCTCTTGAGATGTTTGCTTGAAGCTGTATATCAAGGAAGATGTGTTACGCCTAATGCCACTTTTGGAAAACTCAGTGATGAATGCTTCAAGAAGTTGGTCTATATTTCTGTACTGATCTTGGTGAAGTGGTTGAAACCAAGTCAATGCAGTGTTCTTGAGAGTTAGGCCAAAAGCATTGTATTGAGTGAACAAGTCTTCCACTTGTTCAGCTCTCAAAACTTGCATAAACTCTGCTACATGGTCATACGGGTCTCTTGTGCTATCGAAGCAATTCTTCATGGACTTAACCAATTGTGTAGGCCTTAAGGTTCTACCATGTTCTCTAGGCCTTGGCAGAGAGAATTTGTCTACATTTCTTGGATTCCTTGCATCCCTATGTCTCTCCTTGTCCATCCTATCCGTCTCTGTCCTCGTTCTTTCTCTTCCCAATGGGTTAGCAAAGCTCACCTCAGGTCTATCTCTACTTCTCTGTCTTTGAGTTCCATGAGCCTGAGATGTTCCCACTCCTTGGTGACCATAAGAAACAGTGGATTAAGGTTGGGGAGAAAAAAAAATTCACCCTTCCAAGATCCTCTCCAAAGCATCATCTAAATAGGTCACTTTCCCTCGGCTATCAGGATCTTTGAATTCATAGATGGTGGGTGCTCCCACTTCGTTAGGCTTCTCTGGCTTATACCTCCAAAAAGCTTCATCTGTCTCTCGATTCACGAGCAAATCTATGCTCCTATTGTCCTGGGGAACCCACTCTGGAGTGATTATTCTTGTCAGAACTGACTTGCCTCAAGGGGTTTTTGCTCTTTTCCTAAGTTCCCTTGCCCTATGTCACCTATTTCAGGTTCAGAGATTATGTTGCCAAGTTCATCCGTTCTTTTAGGTTGGCTGGTGACCACATACATTGTTCCTTCTTTGTCTATGTCAGAACCATTTTCGAACTTGACTACAGGGTGTTCTAGTCCCATGGGCTGATCTAGGTTTTTAATTTGGACAACAAATCCTCTCAAAACATCCTCATAGATGTGTGCACCTAAGCGGTTGGTCTTGATATATTCCAGCTGAGTCTTATAGGGACCTTCTGGTTCTTCTAGGTATGCCAATCCTGTGCTACCTACGGGTCTCTCCATGTTGTAAGACATATCAGAGTCACTGGTTTCTGAGTTCAAAGCGTAGGGGTGATCACTCAACTGTTGCGCCCAAGATCTGGTTGTATGGTTGAAACTAGCTTCGGATGATCTAATACTTTGACAGTCTCTCCCTAGGTGTCTTCGTGATCTAAGGTTTATATACCCTTCCAATTAACCCAATGATCCTTGTACAACCACGTTGCTGATTCTTTGATACCAATCACTTGTTCCTTTTGAGTTCCTTTGTATGTGTTTTCTTGTCTTTAATTAAGTGTCGCTAGGAGCAGTTAAGTGTGTCGTACTTGATGTTCTTTGTCCACTTAGTTTAAATTCTTTTCCTTTAAATTATCCCTTGACTGCAATTTAACCTATTCTTAGACTTGAGAACTTAGAGGCTCTTAGAACTTGAGTATTCCTATCGTACCCCTAGTCAATCAAGACTACTCACACTTAGCCTAAGCTAAGAATGGACTGAGGGGGTTGAGAGATATTCCAACCTCAAGTTGTTTCTCCTTGCTATACTTGTCAGCCCTAGAATTGTGTTCCCAAGCCTGCACACAATGGCACTTGCTTTGATTTCTCTAAAAGCTTCTCGATGGTCTTGTAAAAGTTCCAAGTTTAGCTCAAGTTTTTACCTTTAATTGACAGATAAATTGATACTAACACTTTTAAAGATCCTTTTCCCCCCTTTTGTATTGCGAAAAAACGTTTTCTCTAGAGCTCCCTTGGTGTACCTACCCCATAGAGGGTCAACTTCAAAATATCATATCTGAAAATCAACACACTAGCTTTCCGACAAGTCCTAGAACTCAAAAAACTGATTTCATATGAAAAAGTTATGATAGTTTAGGGTTCAGGGGGTCAAAACAGACAATCATGACCTTTCAAGAATTTAGTGCATTTTTTAAGGGCTTTGTAAGTGTATGAGTAATTGCGTATGTAAATATGCCCAAAATTTAGCCTAAGTTTTCAAGAAATTTACCCCTTTATTTTTTTCCAAAAATGGCTGTCTATCGTGATAGACGGTGTCTGTCACGATAGACACTAGCTGTCGCATGGGGCTATCTATCGCGATAGATGGTGTCTGTCGTGATAGACGATCTCTATCATGGGGTCCTGTCTGTCACAATAGACGGGTGTCTATCACGATAGAATGAGTCTGTCGTCTGTCGTGGGTTTGTCTGTTGTGATAGACGGGTGTCTATCACAATAGACGAGGTCTATCGTCCGTCGTGGTTTCGTCTGTCGCGATAGACGAGGTCTATAGTGGGGTCTTGTCTGTCGCGATAGACAGGTGTCTGTCGCGATAGACTGAGTCTGTTGTCTGTCGTGGATTTGGTTTGTCGTGATAGACGCGGTCTATCATAGGGTCCTGTCTGTCGTGATAGATGGGTGTCTGTCGTGATAGACTGAGTCTATCGTTTGTCGTGGTCCTGTCTATCGTGATAGACGAATGTCTATCGTGATAGACGAGGTCTATTGTCTGTCGTGGTTTTGATCTATCGCGATAGACGGTGTCTGTCATGATAGATGATATTTATCGTGGGGCTCTGTCTGTCGCAAGAGACGGGTGTCTGTCGCGATAGACGGTCTCTATCGTGGGGTGCTGTCTATCACAATAGATGGTCTCTGTCGCGATAGACGGTGTCTATCACGATAGACTAAAAAAATGCAAATTTTTTTTGAAACTTCTAGTGATTTGGAATGCTCTAATGGTGTAGGTTATCGTGCCAAGCATGCATTCAAAAAATACTACGTTTCTCTGTCAGTCGTGATAGATAGAGGTCATCATCCCAGGACCTGTGCAAAGTTCTATCATACCTGCGCAAGCTGCTGGAGATGGTGGTATAGCTAGAACCTATAGCAAAAGCTCAAAAAACACACAAAAATAGATAGGACACAAGCTCTCTCTCGCTCTCTCTCGCAAGTGAAATCAGGGAAATGAGGTGGGGAGGGGGATATGACCAAAAACTGAAATTTATGTGAAGATGAAGATGGAGGTGAGAGATGGTGAGGATGATGATGGTGATGCAAAAATAAGAAAAAATGAAGAAAAATAGGGAAAAGAAAAGATATTACCCATGACTTCAATGTCTCAAATCTACGTCTTACCATCACACGCTCGTACTCAAAGCTCTCTCCCCGACAATGGCGCCAAATTTGGTGTCGCTCTAGCACAATGGCAAGTACCAACGTGAGGAGATCCACCTCATAATTGTCAATGGGAGACGCGAGGACTAGTATGAAGACTACAAGCAAGTGAATGCACAAGTGCGTGAGTGAGGAGCACACAAACATGCACACACATACACACACACACACACAAGGCAAGAACAAGGAGAGGAACAATGGAGTTCTTTGCATTAGTCAAAAAGTCTCTTACATAAGCTCAAATCACTAATAATCTAACCTCAAAAATGAGCTCTCTAGCTCTTTTTATAGTTTTTTGACTAGCTTTGGCCTTGTCCAGACCTAGTGTTCGACCTAGTTAAAAATTAGGTTCTAGAGCCTATTTGAGGGCCCAAACGTAGTCTAAAAACTATGAAATTTGTATGTAGCTAATTCTAATACTCCTCAAGCTCGAGGACTCATCGTCTTGAAAAAAATTGAGTCTCTTCTACCGAAAACGGGATTTACAATGTTTGTGTGGTGATGAAAATCGCTTGAGTTGGAATAGTTCATGGAAAAAATGATTAGGCCTTCTTACCAGATTGTGCATGAATGCTCCTTTGTGCCGGTATGCTCTTCTTTCTACTTGTATGCCAACAGACCAAAACTAGGGGACATGTATATAAGTCACTTATGACTCTTTTGTAAATAATTTTGCCATTTTGAAGAGCTAACATGCAGAACTTTTCAATTTGCTTCTTCTTTCTTGTGTATCTTCTTCTTCATGAGCTTGTGTGTGTGTGTGTTTGGGGTGTGAAATGTCTCCTTAACGGTGTTATCCACCCCTTCCACATCTCTTTTCACTGTTTTAGTGTGTGTGAAGCATAGGAAATATAGAACTGAGAGTAGGTCTTTCTCGCCACTCCATTTTTTTGTTCATAATTTGAAGTAGAGAGGTATGAACAAGCTGAAAATATTAGTATTGATACATCTCATCAAGGGCTTCAAAAAGAACCCACAATTGACTATATTTGGCTATTAGAGCTAAGAGATATTGCTTGATTTGTGTCTACTACTGCACCAAGTATCATGATACAAACTGTTTGTAAAAGGTGTCATGTGAGGTGGATGTTCCCTTTTTGCATGAATTACTTGCCCCTTTCACCCATTAACCATCATGCATGCACATCTCTTCATACACTTGGTTGGGTTACACTCTCAAATTGATAATTTAATGCATGTATCAATGCCGCCACTATATGCATTTGCTTGATGATTGAGATTTGGTTTTTTTATCTCAAATCCATAAGACATTGTGAGCTTAGGTACACACATTTTTGGCACCATTGCTGGGGAGTTTGAGCTACATCAAGGTGCCTATGTGATGGTTAGACTGTTGTGAAGGTAGTGAGTGTGATGAGGTAAATTTCAGTAGCTTGGCAAGTCATCATTCTTTTGCACTTGTTGCTTCATACACCTATGTGTGTGTGACAAGTTTTTAGGATTAGGTTAAGAGTGGAGGAATTAGGGTAAGGATGTAGCTAAGAGAGTGAGGAATTAGAATAGGCCCATCACATGTCAATAAACTAAACAAATTTTTCATTTTTCTATGGTCATACAGGTCTCCTGTGCCATCGAAGCAATTCTTCATGGACTTAACCAATTGTGTAGGCCTTAAGGTTCTAGCATGTTCTCTAAGCCTTGGCAGAGAGAATTTTTCTGCATTTCTTGGATTCCTTGCATCCCTATGTCTCTCCTTGTCCATCCTATCCGTCTCTGTACTCGTTCTTTCTCTTCCCAATGGGTTAGCAAAGCTCACCTCAGGTCTATCTCTACTCCTCTCTCTTTGAGTTCCATGAGCCTGAGATGTTCGAGCTCCTGGGTGACCATAAGACACAGTGGATCGAGGTTGGGGAAAAACAAATTCACCCTTCCAAGCGTACACGTGTCTTCCATGCTTTGAGACCACAAATATCCTCTCCGAAGCATCATCTAAATAGGTCACTTTTCCTGGGCTATCAGGATCTTCGAATTCATAGATGGTGAGTGCTCCCACTTCATTAGGCTTCTCTGGCTTATACCTCCAAAAAGCCTCATCCATCTCTCGATTCACGAGCAAATCTATGCTCCTATTGTCCTAGGGAACCCACTCTAGAGTGATTACTCTTGTCAGAACTGACTTGCCTCGAGGGGTTTTCGGCTCTTTTCCTAAGTTCCCTTGCCCTATGTCACCTATTTCAGGTTCAGAGATTATGTTGCCAAATTCATCCATTCTTTCAGGTTGGCTGGTGACCATATACATTGTTCCTTCTTTGTCTATGTCAGAACCATTTTTGAACTTGACTACAAGGTGTTCTAGTCCCATGGGCTGATCTAGGTTTTTAATTTGGACAACAAACCTTCTCAAAACATCCTCATAGATGTGTGCACCTAAGCGGTTGGTCCTGATATATTCCAACTTAGTCTTATAGGGACCTTCTGGTTTTTCTAGGTATGCCAATCCTGTTGTTGGAACTGAAGGACTCACTAGGCAAGGAAGCTTAAGAAGGGAGTCAGAGAGAAGAGAAAGTACAAGCAGACAGAGCAGTCAACGACGATCTGGCAAGTAGGCCAACATTTTTTCAGGACACTAACGCATATAAAAGAGGTGGACACACAAGGAGAAGGAGCAAGTAGGGAGCTCCAAGAAGTGTATGTCAAATCTTCAGAAGAATCCCCTACAAAAACAGTGATTTTCATCACTAAAAACCATTGTAAATACCATTTCACATTTTTGTAGCTCCATTTTGTGCAAGCCAAGGAGTCCTTGAACTTGAGGAGCTTTAGAAGTATCTACCTGTCAGTTTTCACATTTTTTAGACTTCGTTTGAACCTCCAAATAGGGTAGAGAACCTAATTTTTAACTAGGCCAGACACTAGGTCTGGACAAGGCCAAAACCTAGTCAAAAACTATAAATAGAGCTAGAGAGCTCATTTTTGAGGCTAGCTTGTAATTGACTTGAACTTGTATAAGCTTTTTGAAAGTAATCTAAGAACTCCATTGCTTCTTACTCTTTGTCTTGCCGTGTGTGCGCGTGTGTGTGTGTATGTGTGTGCATGTTGGTGTGCTTCTCACTCACACACTTGTGCCTTCACTTGCTCGAGGTCTTCGTACCATCCTCATGTCTTCTCGGATTGACATTAAAGGAGGTGCTACTCATCACTGAGCTACACCAAATTTTGGCGCCGTTGCCGGGGAACGAGCTTTGAGGACGAGCGTGTGATGGTAAGACGTAGATTTGAGACGTTGGCGTTGTAGGTAATTTCTTCACTCTTCTTATTTTTCTTTTTCTTACCTCACCACCATCATCACCATCATCATCATCACCATATCCGATCTCCATCTCCATCATCGCAAAAATTTTCAGTTTTGATTATATCACCTTCTCCACCTTCATTTCCCTCATTCCACTTGTGAGAGAGAGCGAGAGAGCGATATTGTGTGTTGTGATTTTGCATGTTTCTTTGAGCTTTCTTGCAGGTACTGGCAGCATCATCAACTCTAGCACTCCGTGCAGGTACGAAACGTCACGAAATTGTCTCTGTGTCGCCGACCTCTGTCGATCGCGATCGACAGAAAAATCATCCATCTGGTAAAACAAAGTGCACCACCTTAATCTACATGATGAGCACATTCCAAATCACTAAAAACAGTTGAAAAAATCCGTGTTTTTCTGTCAATCGTGACTGACACCATCGATCGCGATTGACAGCCACGATCGACAACATCTGTCAATCGCGACCGACAGACCTGTCGATCGCGATCGACAGACCTCACGATCGATTAACTGCAACGTAGGGCCTTGTCAATCGCGATTGACACCGTCGATCGCGATCGACAGCCACGACTGACACCTCTGTCAGTCGCGATTGACACCGTCGATCGCGACCGACTGAATTTCAACGATTGATTGACTTTCTCGCGTAGCCACGTGTCCATCGCGACGGACACAGCCCCGATCGACTAAATTCACGGCGAAAAACCCAGAAAAAGTGTCGATCGCGATTGACACCATCGATCGCAATTGACAGGACTCACGACCGACTCTGTCGATCGTGATTGACACTGTCAATCGCGACTGACATGTCGATCGCGACCGACAGGCCCCGACGGACACCTCTATCAATCGCGATTGACAGACCTGTCGATCTCGATTGACAGGCTTTTCGGCCAAAATTCTAGGGTTAAATTTCCAAGTCCTTGGGGAATTTTGGGCATACTTAGAGAGTCATTAGTGATTTGTGAGGTCCCTACACATGTGTTTTTGAGAAAAATCATGTGATCCGTTAGCCTGTTTGAACCCTGTTTTAGCACCAGAACCCTGAACTGACATAACTTTCTCATACGAAATCCAATTGCTGTGATTCTTGTCTTGTTGGAAAGCTCGCGGGGGGAACAAAATTCAGGGATCTCTAGAATGGTTTTCCAAGAAAATCACAGTGCAAATTGGTGTTTGTGTTACATGAATGGAAGTGATTGGTTCTGTCTTTGGAATTGAAGTCTCGAGCTAACTTTGGAATTCTTACAGATCTATTTAGAGCATCGAAGGGCATTCTAAGCAAGAGTAAGTGCAAGCTTGGGAACGCGCTTCCTAGGCACTCAAGGGCAACCAAGAAGGAAACAAAAGGTTGGAAACTCTCAACTCCCTCTATCAATTCCTAGCTTAGGCTAAGAACGACTAGTGATAGGAGTAGGCCAGGGTGGCGATACGCATTTATCAAGTTGAAGACCACCTAAATACTCAAGTTCAAGCTAACGATCTATTCTCTGTACGGTTGAGAACTTTAAAGGAAAAAGAACGTAACGTGGGATGATCAACTTCAAGTGCGGAAATACACTCAAGTATACCTGACGACGTGATAACTGACAAGAGTATAAACACAATAATCAACTAAAAAAGAATCAAGTAACTGATACAAAAGAACTCAGCAGCGAGGTTGTACTTGGGCAAATTTGGGCTATTCAATTAGGCTTATGAACCTTAGATCAGGACGGCATCTAGTAAGGGATAGACAAAGCCTTAGGTCTTCAGAGGCTAGTGTCAATCATACTGCTAGGTCTTGGGCCCAACAGCTGAGTCACCACTCGCAGTACTCTAACTCTGAGACTAGTGAATCAGAGATGTCTCAAGGGATGGACAGACCTACAGGAAATTCAGGAGTGCCATATCTGTATAGGGTGGAAGGCCCCTACAAGACGCAGTTGGAATACATTAGGACCAACCGACTAGGTGCTAGCATCTATGAGGACGGTCTAGGAAGATCCGTGGTCTAGATAAAAAACCCTGACCAATCCATTGGACTAGAGCACCCAGCTGTCAAGTTTGAAAACGGAGCATACCTAGACAAGGAAGGGACAATATATGTAGTCACCAGTCACCCAGATAGGACAGATGAATTTGGGAACGTGATCTCAGAAGCGGATTTAGGTGACCTAGAGCAAGGAAACATGGGTGCAGAACCCAGGACCCCTCGAGGGAAATCTGTTCTTACTAGAATCCTCAATCCCGAGTGGGTTCCCCAGGACAACAAGAGTATAGATCTGCTTCTGAACAGAGAGACAGACGAAGCCTTTTGGAGGTATAAATCTGATCGGCCAAATGATATAGGAACAATCATGATCTATGAGTTTAAAGATCCAGATACCCCAGGTAGAGTGACCTACCTAGATCACGCTTCAGAGAGGATCTTTGTGGTTACAGAACATGATAGACATGCTTACACTTGGAAGGGTGAATTCGTTTTCCCCCAATCAAGATCGAACGTGTCCTATGGTCACCCTAGAGCTGGAACATCCCAAGCTCATGGAACTCAAAGAGGCAGAAGTAGAGATAGGCCAGAAGTAAGCTTTGCCAACCCAGGGGGCAGAGAACGAACGAGGACGGAAACAAATAGAGTAGAACCTGAGGGTCATAGAGCCCCAGGAAACTGAAGAAATGCCGATGATTTTCCTTTGCCAAGACCAAGAGAGCACACGAGGACCCTGAGACCGACTCAGCTAGTTAAGTCCATGAAGAACTACTTCGATGGCAATGGTGATCCATATGATCATGTGGCTGAGTTCAGGCAAGTCTTGAGAGTTGAACAGGTGGAAGATCTATTCATGCAGTACAATGCCTTTGGTCTAACCCTTAGGAACACAGCCCTTACGTGGTTTCAACCATTGAATGAGAGGCAGTTCAGGAGCATAGACCAACTCCTAGAGGCTTTCATTATTGAATTCTCTAAGAGTGGCATAAGGCATAATACCTCCTCATTGATTCACAGCTTCAAGCAAACCCCTCAAGAGACCGTGAGACTTGCTGGAAGAAGATTTAGGCAATACCTAGAGAGATGCCCTGTCCCTGAGTTACCCACACCAGCTAAGCAAGTGGCTTTGTTCTTGGATGGATTGCTAAGTACCAAATTGAGATCATATGTGTACTTGAAGGACCCTAGGACCATAGAAGAGTGTGTACGCATGTGCATTGACATTGAGGATAACCTAGGGGAGGAGTTAGAGCTTTCCAAGATATACAAAGATTCAGATAGTGCCTCTAGCCTCTCTTCCAAGCAATCCACATCAATTGAGGAACTTGCAGAGAAAGTAGCTCAGAAATTAGGTGTCACTAACAAACAGATCCCAAGGTTTGCCCCTGTGAAAAGATGCTATACTTGTGGTGGCGACCACATGGCGAATGTATGTCCCATTATGACTCAACCCCAAGTAAATCCTAGTAGCCAATACTGCACCATAGAACGGAGGTACACCAATCACACCGCGCAAGATTGTCCCTACAATAAGCAAGCTGTTAGGAAGACGTACCCTCAGCCATACCCTCAACAAGGCAGATACCAGAGTCAGTACCCACCACAACAGTATACTAGGCCTCAGCAAAATTACCAACCGCAACATCATGCCCAACTGAGACCCCAACCAGTGCTAGCACAACAACCACCTGCTCCTACTAATGTGATTCCGGTAAAGTATGCAGCTGCAGAAGAAAATTTGAATAGAGCCATAGTCCCAGTGACTCCATTGCTTTCAGAAAGTGACCCGAGTGACCATAGCTTTGATTCTACACATATTGATAGTCCCCAGGCTTACTACATGTAGTCCCCCGAACATGGTGAGTCCTACTATAGTGAAGAGCCAAATGAACCTAGTTGGGAGTCAGATTACACAAACGTCATGTATGCAAACCCCAACCCTAGACCTCAACCTAGGCAAGTAAGACCTCCATTCCCTAGAGGACCATGCTACAGATGTCAAGGAGATCATCTCATTCATGATTGTCCGTTGCCTCCACCTACACAACCCCAGTCAGTGACAATCCAGGGCTTTTGCCAAGAGTGTGGAAAGGAGCATCTCTTACGAGATTGCCCAAAGAACCCCAATAATATGCCAAAAATCACTCCTATCAATGTTATTGGGTTAGTTGTAGACTCCACAGGGAGTGTGACTTCCACTGCACCACTACAGGTAATCACTAGAGCCCAAGCCCTGCAACAGAACCAAAGCGTAGGCCAGGAAAAGAGCCCAGAAGTTAGTGAAACAGAGAGCATGACAAAGAAGAGGACTAGAGCTTGGAGAGATAGTCGTGAAAGAATGAAAAGACAATGGGCAAAGAAAATGAGTGAACTTGAGGAAAGCCTCAGAGAAACAAAGGCCAAGATAACTGAACTCACATCTCAAACTCCCTCTCACACTACCCCACCACCACCATTCCCGTCTCCATCTGACCCACCACCTTCCAACCCACCTTACACAATTCCACCACCCCCAAGAGTAGGATCAGTCCTAGCAGATCCCACTCCCGAGGACCTTAATATGATGCTTAAAGCATATCAGGCCAGAATCCAAGAAGGGCCAAACGTAACTGATCATGAAAAGTGCTACCCTAGAGCAGAATTAGAGCTTGAACGAACCAAAATTTGTGCTAAGATGGTGGAATTGGCTCAGACCATGTTTGAAGCCAGTCGCCTCTTTAACACCTCTAGCTCAGCTAAGACGCAGTTGCACTTTGAAGGACTGTTAGAAAGAATAGAGAAGCTAATTGCACAATCAGAAAAGGAACCTGCCTCTCAACACAAGGACAAGGCAAGTGAAAGAGTAAGCATTCCTGCCCAGGAGGCCTATGTGCCTAACTCTACGGAGCCAGACACATCCTCTTCTATGAATTGGTTCACACCCAAATTCCTACGAGAGATTCAAGAAGACAAATGGGCTAAAGAAAGTGAAGTCCCTCCTCCTATTGAACTTGTGGATGATGCACACGACCAATTCCCCCAAGACACCCATCCATTTATGAGGAGCAGGAGAGCACCCAATCTCAGAAAAGATTAGACTTTGAGTCTAACTCTCTACAAGAATTACCCCACTTCACAGGCCCATGGGAAGCTAAGTCCACCTGTATGAGAGCACCCACAGTCATGGTAAGAAACGAAGATTCAGTCATACCTAGGAACACGGAGGTAGTGAAGAACACTAAGGTGCAGTGCAATCTCACTTTAGAAGAACTACTCAAGGTTAGGCCAAAGCTATGGAAACATGTAGCCAAATAGGTACCAGAGGTAGCAAAACCTCGTTCCCAGGTAGGATCCCAGAGAACAGTGCCAGAGATACCTTTGGACAAGATAGGAGACATGAGTGAGGGCGACGAGGGAAACACATATCTTCCTATCACCCATCAAGGATACACCACCAAGGCCATTCTAGACTCAGGCGCAGGAGTTGTAATTGCTACCACTTCCCTATGGAAGCGTTGGGGCAAGCCAGCACTCAGACACACGAGAATGAAATTGCAAATGGCCGATGGTCACATAGAGAGACCCTTATGGCTGTTAGAAGGAATAACTCTCACCACATGTGGTGTTGAGTTCGAGCATACATTTGCTATATGTGATTTTAGCAAAAATCATGCCTATGAAATGATTTTGGGAAGACCATTTATGCAACAGTTGCAAGTGGTCCAAGATTGGGGAACCAATTCCTTGTACTTGCAACACTTAGGTGTTACGAACAAAGTAAATCTCAAAGATTACTCTCATAGAGACGTCCCTCCTATCCAATGGAATCCCATCCATAGAACCAAAGATGATACAGAGTCTGTGCATTCCATAGGATCAGGATCCTCATGGATGCATGAAGACACCCACTTATGGATGTGCAAAGTAGCGGTAGAAGAAGAGAAGAGAGAAAAAGCGAGAGAGATAGGTGCAAAAGAAACACATAGATCAATTCAAGACCCAGCCTATGCACCTGTAGTCTTTCCTGACGAAGAATTTGAACCCCACGGTTGGGCAGAAATCCTAGCAACAATGGATGTAGCCATCAATGAAGAACAATGGACACCTCACTGTGATGAAGATGGCTATGACATTTCAGTCTTCTCCATAGAGCCAATCATGGGAGAGGCACTGTTAGAAGAGTGTGAACCTAGCCCTGATGCATTTGAGGATGCAAGTGACTCCGATCTAGAGTCAATCATTATGGACCCACCTTTTGCATCAGATGAAGAATACTTCTATGAAGTAGAATTTCAACCCCAGAAGCATGGAGAGCTTACAAATGATGTAAGGCTAGCCACACATGTAACCCCTAAGGAAGAAGGAAAGAAAAGGAAGAAGAAAGAAGTCACACTAGAAGAGGAAGAATCTTTGTTTGAGGTCCCTGAAAACTTTAAAAAGTATGAGACAGACGACAGGAGAGTCATGGTAAGAATGCCTAAGCGAGAGGCACAATCAGGAGAGGCCTATGATAACAAAGAAACCACCAAGAAAATAGTAGTAGCCCTAGAAGAAGGAGAGGAGAGATGCACGTACATAGGCCATGACCTGACGGAAGACGAAGAGCACGAATTGATAGCCTTGCTAAGAGAATACAGAGATGTATTCGCTTGGAGTTACAAGGATTTGAAGGGTGTTGACCCAGACATATGCTCACACACTATCCCCATGACCTCGGATGCCAAACCTTCTAAGCAAAAGCCATACACATATAATGATAATTATGCTGCTAAGATCAAAGAGGAGATCGATAGACTGGTTGAAGCTGGATCCATCTATGAAATTGAGCACACTGAGTGGGTATCCCCCATTGTAGTGGTGCCCAAGAAAAATGGAAAGCTACGTGTATGCATTAACTTGAAGAAGGTCAATGCAGCCACAATTCGAGATAACTATCCGCTTCCTATCACAGAACATCTCTTAGAAAGAGTAGCAGGCAAGGAAGTGTACAACTTCCTTGATGGATTTTTGGGCTACAATCAAGTAGCCATAGCTCCAGAAGATCAGCATAAGACGGCTTTTGCCACTGAATGGGGCATTTTTGCCTTTAGAGTAATGCCATTTGGGCTTACCAATGCACCAGCTACCTTCCAGAGGCTAATGTCCATGCGTTTAAAGAGTTCCTGAGGAAGAACTTAGAAGTCTATGTTGATGATCTTTGTGCTCATTCTAACATTAGACAAACCCATATTCCCGAACTCAGACAAATCTTTGACAAATGTAGAGAATATCAGGTCTGCCTGAACCCCAAAAAGTGCGTTTTTATGGTCAGGCAAGGCAAGATTCTAAGACACATAGTGTCAAAGAATGGCATATCCACTGATGAAGAGAAAGTGAGAGCCATAGCCGAGTTACCTAGGCCAAAGAATGTCAAGGAAGTACAAGCTTTCATGGGGCATTGTGGTTATTATCGACGGTTTATACACATGTATGCCATCATAGCAAAGCCTCTATACGGACTTTTGACTAACTTTGAGTGGACTGACGAGTGTGAAAATTCCTTCAATGAGCTTAAACGACGATTATGTTCAGCCCCAATCTTGACTACACCAGATTGGAATAAACCCTTTCATGTTCATGTGGATGCATCCAATTACGCGATTGGATGTGTACTCGCACAACCTACTGGTGAAGGTAATATGGATCTCCCAATTGCCTATGCCAGTAGACAGTTGAATGCAGCTGAACGAAATTACACCACTAATGAGAGAGAAGGCTTAGGCATGGTATATGCGGTTAAAAAGTTTAGACATTACTTGCTTGCAAATACGTTCAAATTTTTTACTGATCATCAGGCATTGTTGTACTTGGTAAACAAACCTTGCAACACAGGTAGATTAGTAAGATGGTTTCTCTTACTAATGGAATATGACTTCGAGGTTGTGGTAAGGAAAGGTAGGACTCACTTGAGAGCAAACCATCTCTCTAGACTCACATCTGGAGAAGCTCCATAAGGAGTGTCAGATGACCTTTGTGATGCTTACTTGTTTAATTTGGAAGTGGTGCCGCAGTGGGCCAAGCCATTAGTGCCAGTATTGACATACGGGCCTAACCACCCCGTAATAAACACACAGGATAGAGAGGTAGCGAAAGCCCAAAAGTATCACATCATGGCACGAAGTATGTACAAGCACACAGATCAAGGGATCTTGGCTTGTTGTGTGGAAGAGGATGAGTACGCTAAATGGTTTCAATTAGCACATGTAGGTGCATTAGAGCAGCAGTACTCAAAGCAACGAACCCTACAGACACTAAGGAGACTCGGAGTGCATTGGCCGACTATGGAAGCTGATGTCCAAAAGTTGTGCAAGAAATGCCCAATCTGCTGCACTAAACCACCTGTGGAACATGCCACTCTTTATCAAGTGTCCATAGTGTCAGATTGGAGTGAACCACTAGTATCCTTCCTGAGGACGAAAACATTCCCTCCAGACATGACTCTGGCTAGGAAAAGGAGTTTAGAACAAGAAGCCCAGGAGTACTCACTCATTGGTGATAATCTATACAAGCGCGGGAAAGATGGTTACCTGAGACTATGTGTCCATGAGAGTGAATATCTCAAGATCTTGGAAACTGCTCACCAAGGTGTAGCAGGAGGACACTTTGGACCAGATCGGGTGATCAAGGCAATACTATTTGCGGGATTTTGGTGGCCGACCCTTCACATGGATGCACATACCTATGTGAAACGGTGTGATGTTTGTCAGAGAACTCAATATCCTATACGCAAAGATGAGATGCCATTGAAACCTATGATGGGTGGACGAGCATTCTCTAAGTGGGGAATAGACTTTGTAGGTCCTATTAATCCCCCAGCCAAGGGTTCCCATGCTGAGTATATCATTGTTGCCACGGACTATCTAACCAAATGGGTAGAAGTGAAAGCTACGACAAAGAATGATGCTCAGACAACTGCTAAGTTCCTATTTGAGAATGTGTTCACTAGATACGGGTTACCTATAGAGCTAGTAAGTGATAGAGGCACTCATTTCTTGAATGAAGTGATTGAAAACCTGCTCCAAGAATTCTTGGTAGTTCATAAGAAGTCTGCCCCCTACCACCCACAAGCTAATGGGCAAGCCGAAAGCACAAACAAGATTCTGTGCAATGTACTAATGAAATTAGTGAATAATAAACGCTCTGATTGGGACAAACAGCTACACCATGCTGTTTGGGCATACCGAGTCGCCTACAAAACGGTACTCCAAGCCACCCCCTTCCAGATGGTATTTGGCCAAAATGCAGTGCTACCATTGGACTTCTTAATACCTACATTGAAAGTAGCACAAGAGCATGAATGGATGGGTCATGAACTCTCCTCTAGACTTTTTGACCTTGAACGATTAGGGGAAACAAGACTGAGGGTGGCTGCAGGGATATATGTAGCTAAGAAACGACAGAAGGCATACTTTGATGCCCACGTCAAGGATAAAGGTTTGAAGGCAGGCGACCTAGTACTAGTATACACGTTGAAACAACATGCGAGGAAACTAGAGAAGAGAGGCTACGGACCCATGATCATTAATAGAATCTCAACAAGTGGAGCAGTGCAACTAGCCACATTAGAAGGCGATGTTCTCCCGAGCGTTTGAACCTCCAAATAGGGTAGAGAACCTAATTTTTAACTAGGCCGGACACTAGGTCTGGACGAGGCCAAAACCTAGTCAAAAACTATAAATAGAACTAGAGAGCTCATTTTTGAGGCTAGCTTGTAATTGACTTGAACTTGTATAAGCTTTTTGAAAGTAATCTAAGAACTCCATTTACTCTTTGTCTTCCCGTGTGTGCGCGTGTGTGTGTATGTGTGTGCATGTTGGTGTGCTTCTCACTCACACACTTGTGCCTTCACTTGCTCGAGGTCTTCATACCATCCTCACGTCTTCCCGGATTGACATTAAAGGAGGTGCTACTCATCACTGAGCTACACCTGTGCTACGTACGGGTCTCTCCATGCTGTAAGACATATCAGAGTCACTGGTTTCTGAGTTCAAAGCGTAGGGGTAATCACTCAAGTGCTGGGCCCAAGATCTGGTTGTATGGTTGAAACTAGCTTCGGATGATCTAATACTTTGAGAGTCTCTCCTTAGGTGTCTTCCTGATCTAAGGTTCATATACCCTTCCAATTAGCCCAATGATCCTTGTACAACCACGTTGCTGATTCGTTGATACCAATCACTTGTTCCTTTTGAGTTCCTTTGTATGTGTTTTCTTGTCTTTAATTAAGCGTCGCTAGGAGCACTCCTTGACTGCAATTTAACCTATTCTTAGACTTGAGAAATTAGAGGCTCTTAGAACATGAGTATTCCTATCGTACCCCTAGTCAATCAAGACAACTAATCGCACTTAGCCTAAGCTAAGAATGGACTCAGGGGGTTGAGAGATATTCCAACCTCAAGTCCTTTCTCCTTGCTATACTTGTCAGCCCTAGAATTGTGTTCCCAAGCATGCACACAATGGCACTTACTTTGATTTCTCAAAAAGATTCTCGATGATCTTGTAAAAATTCCAAGTTTAACTCAAGTTTTTACCTTTAATTGACAGATAATTTGATACTAACACTTTTAAAGACCCTTTTTCCCCCTTTTGTATTGCCAAAAAAAGTTTTCTCTAGAGCTCCCTTGGTGTACGTACCCCTTAGAGGGTCAACTTCAAAATATCATATCTCAAAATCAACGCAATAGCTTTCCGACAAGTCCTAGAACTCAAAAAATAGATTTCATATGAAAAAGTTATGATAGTTCAGGGTTCAGGGGGTCAAAACAGACAATCAGGACCTTTCACGACCTTAGTGCATTTTTTAAGGCCTTTGTAAGTGTATGACTAATTGAGTATGTAAATATGCCCAAAATTTAGCCTAAGTTTTCAAAAAATTTACCCCTTTATTTTTTGCCCAAAATGCCTGTCTATCGCGATAGACGGTGTCTGTCACGATAGACACTGGCTGACGCATGGGGCTGTCTATCGCGATAGACGGTGTCTGTCGCGATACACGATCTCTATCGTGGGGTCATGTCTGTCGCAATAGACGTGTGTATATCGCGATAGACTGATTCTATCGTCTGTCGTGGGTCTATCTGTTGTGATAGATGGGTGTCTATCACAATAGACAAGGTCTATCATCCGTCGTGGTTTCGTCTGTCGTGATAGACGAGGTCTATCGTGCGGTCTTGTCTGTCGTGATAGACGAGTGTCTGTCGCGATAGACTGAGTCTATCGTCTTTCGTGGTTTTGGTTTGTCGCAATAGACGGGGTCTATCATGGGGTCCTGTCTATCGTGATATATAGGTGTCTGTCGTGATAGACTGAGTCTGTCGTTTGTCGTGGTCCTGTCTATCGTGATAGATGGCTGTCTATCGTGATAGAGGAGGTCTATCATCTGTCGTGGTTTTGATCTATCGTGATAGACGATGTATGACACGATAGATGCTATTTATCGTGGGGCTCTGTCTGTCGCAAGAGACGGGTGTGTGTCGCGATAGATGGTCTCTGTCGTGGGGTATTGTCTATCGCGATAGATGGTGTCTGTCGCGATAGACGGTGTCTGTCATGATAGACTAAAAAAATGCAAATTTTTTTTGAAACTTCTAGTGATTTGGAGTGCTCTAATGGTGTAGGTTATCGTACGAACCATGCATTCAAAAAATACTAAGATTCTTTGTCTGTCGCGATAGACAAAGGTCATCATCCCAGGACCTGTGCAGAGTTCTATCATACCTGCGCAAGCTGCTGGAGATGGTGGTATAGCTAGAACTGTAGCAAAAGCTCAAAAAACACACAAAAATAGATAGCACACAAGCTCTCTCTCACAAGTGAAATGAGGGAAATGAGGTGGGGAGGGGGATATGACCAAAAAACTGAAATTTTTGTGAAGATGAAGATGAAGGTGGGAGATGGTGAGGATGATGATGGTGATGCAAAAACAATAAAAAATGAAGAAAAATAGGGAAAAGAAAAGATATTAACCATGACTCCAATGTCTCAAATCTAGGTCTTACCATCACATGCTCGTCCTCAAAGCTCTCTCCCCCCCAATGACGCCAAATTTGGTGTCGCTCTAGCACAATGGCAAGTACCAACGTGAGGAGATCCACCTCATAATTGTCAATCGGAGACGTGAGGACTAGTATGAGGACTAAAAGCAAGTGAAGGCACAAGTGCGTGAGTGAGAAGCACACAAACATGCACACACATACACACACACACACAAACACAAGGCAAGAACAAGGAGAGGAACAATGGAGTTCTTTGAATTAGTAAAAAAGTCTCTTACATAAGCTCAAATCACTAATAATCTAACCTCAAAAATGAGCTCTCTAGCTCTTTTTATAGTTTTTTGACTAGCTTTGGCCTTGTCCAGACCTAGTGTTCGGCCTAGTTAAAAATTAGGTTCTAGAGCCTATTTGAGGGCTCAAACGGAGTCTAAAAATTATGAAAATTGGTATGTAGCTAATTCTAATACTCCTCAAGCTTGAGGACTCCTCGACTTGAACAAAATGGAGTCTCTTCTATCGAAAACGGGATTTACAATGTTTGTGTAGTGATGAAAATCACTTGAGTTGGAATAGTTCATGGAAAAAATGATTAGGCCTTGTTACCGGATTGTGCATGAATGCTCCTTTGTGTCCGTATGCTCTTCTTTCTGCTTGTATGCCAACACACCAAAACTAGGGAACATGTATATAAGTCACTTATGACTCTTTTGTAAATAATTTTGCCATTTTGAAGAGCTAACATGCAGAACTTTTGAATTTGCTTCTTCTTTCTTGTGTATCTTCTTCTTCATGAGCTTGTGTGTGTGTGTGTGTTTGGGGTGTGGAATGTGTCCTTAAAGGTGTTATCCACCCCTTCCACATCTCTTTTCACTGTTTTAGTGTGTGTGAAGCATAGGAAATATAGAACTGAGAGTAGGTCTTTCTCGCCACTCCATTTTTTGTTCATAATTTGAAGTAGAGAGGTACGATCAAGCTGAAAATATTAGTATTGATACATCTCATAAAGGGCCTCAAAAAGAACCCACAATTGACTATATTTGGCAATTAGAGCTAAGAGATATCGCTTGATTTGTGTCTACTACTGCACCAAGTATCATGATACAAACTGTTTGTAAAAGGTGTCATGTGAGGTGGATGTTCCCTTTTTGCATGAATTACTTGTCCCTTTCACCCATTAAGCATCATGCATGCACATGTCTTCATACACTTGGTTGGGTTACACTCGCAAATTGATAATTTAATGCATGTATCAATGCCCCCACTATATGCATTTGCTTGATGATTGAGATTTGGTTTTTTTATCTCAAATCCATAAGACATTATGAGCTTAGGTACACACATTTTTGGCACCATAGCTGGGGAGTTTGAGTTACATCAAGGTGCCTATGTGATGGTTAGAGTGTTGTGAAGGTAGTGAGTGTGATCAGGTAAATTTCAGTAGCTTGGCAAGTCACCATTCTTTTGCACTTGTTGCTTCATACACCTAGTGTGTGTGTGTGACAAAGTTTTAGGATTAGGTTAAGAGTGGAGGAATTAGGGTAAGGATGTAGCTAAGAGAGTGAGGAATTAGAATAGGCCCATCACATGTCAAAAAACTAAACAAATTTTTCATTTTTCTATGGTCATACGGGTCTCCTGTGCCATAGAAGCAATTCTTCATGGACTTAACCAATTGTGTAGGCTTTAAGGTTCTAGCATGTTCTCTAAGCCTTGGCAGAGAGAATTTGTCTGCATTTCTTGGATTCCTTGCATCCCTATGTCTCTCCTTGTCCATCCTATCCATCTCTGTCCTCGTTCTTTCTCTGCCCAATGGGTTAGCAAAGCTCACCTCAGGTCTATCTCTACTCCTCTGTCTTTGAGTTCCATGAGCCTGAGATGTTCCAGCTCCTTGGTGACCATAAGACACAGTGGATCGAGGTTGGGGAAAAACAAATTCATCCTTCCAAGTGTACACGTGGGTTCCATGCTCTGAGACCACAAAGATCCTCTCCGAAGCATCATCTAAATAGGTCACTTTTCTTGGGCTATCAGGATCTTTGAATTCATAGATGGTGAGTGCTCCCACTTCCTTAGGCTTCTCTGGCTTATACCTCCAAAAATCCTCATCCATCTCTCGATTCACGAGCAAATCTATGCTCTTATTGTCCTGGGGAACCCACTCTAGAGTGATTATTCTTGTTAGAACTGACTTGCCTCGAGGGGTTTTTGGCTCTTTTCCTAAGTTCCCTTGCCCTATGTCACCTATTTCAGGTTCAGAGATTATGTTGCCAAATTCATCCGTTCTTTCATGTTGGCTGGTGACCACATACATTGTTCTTTCTTTGTCTATGTCGGAACCATTTTCAAACTTGACTACAGGGTGTTCTAGTCCCATGGGCTGATCTAGGTTTTTAATTTGGACAACAAACCTTCTCAAAACATCCTCATAGATGTGTGCACCTAAACGGTTGGTCTTGATATATTCCAGCTGAGTCTTGTAGGGACCTTCTCGTTTTTCTAGGTATGCCAATCCTGTGCTACCTACGGGTCTCTCCATGCTGTAAGACATCTCAGAGTCATTGGTTTCTGAGTTCAAAGCATAATCAACTGCTGGTCCCAAGATCTGGTTGTATGGTTGAAACTAGCTTCGGATGATCTAATAATTTGAGAGTCTCTCCCTAGGTGTCTTCCTGATCTAAGGTTCATATACCCTTCCAATTAACCCAATGATCCTTGTACAATCACATTGCTGATTCTTTGATACCAATCACTTGTTCCTTTTGAGTTCCTTTGTATGTGTTTTCTTGTCTTTAATTAAGCATTGCCAGGAGCACTTAAGTGTGTCGTACTTGATGTTGTTTGTCCACTTAGTTTAAATTCTTTTCCTTTTAAGTTATCCCTTGACTGCAATTTAACCTATTTTTAGACTTGAGAACTTAGAGGCTCTTAGAACTTGAGTATTTCTATCGTACCCCTAGTCAATCAAGACAACTACTTGCACTTAGCCTAAGCTAAGAATGGACTGAGGGGGTTGAGAGATATTTCAACCTCAAGTCGTTTTTCCTTGCTATACTTGTCAGCCCTAGAAGTGTGTTCCCAAGCCTGCACACAATGGCACTTGCTTTGATTTCTCCAAAAGCTTCTCGATGATCCTGTAAAAATTCCAAGTTTTGCTTAAGTTTTTACCTTTAATTTATAGATAATTTGATACTGACACTTTTAAAGACCCTTTTTCCTCCTTTTGTATTGCCAAGAGAAGTTTTCTCTAGAGCTCCCTTGGTGTACTACCCCTCAGAGGGTCAACTTCAAAATATCATATATGAAAATCAACGCACCAGCTTTCCGACAAGTCCTAGAACTCAAAAAACGGATTTCATATGAAAAAGTTATGATAGTTTAGGGTTCAAGGGGTCGAAACAGACAGTCAGGACCTTTTAGGAATTTAGTGCATTTTTTAAGGCCTTTGTAAGTGTATGAGTAATTGAGTATGTAAATATGCCCAAAATTTAGCCTAAGTTTTCAAAAAATTTACCCCTTAATTTTTTGCCGAAAATGCCTGTCTATCGTGATAGATGGTGTCTATCACGATAGACACTGGCTGTCGTGTGGGGCTGTCTATCACGATAGATGATCTCTATGGTGGGGTCCTGTCTGTCGCAATAGACGGGTGTCTATCGTGATAGACTGAGTCTGTCGCTTGTCGTGGGTCTGTCTGTTGTGATAGACGGGTGTCGATCACGATAGATGAGGTCTATCGTCCGTCGTGGTTTTGTCTGTCGTGATAGACGAGGTCTATTGTGGGGTCCTGTCTGTCATGATAGACAGGTGTCTGTCGCGATAGACTGAGTCTGTCGTCTGTCGTGGTTTTGGTTTGTTGCGATAGACGAGGTCTATCATGGGGTCCTGTCTGTTGTGATAGATGGGTGTCTGTCGTGATAGACTGAGTCTGTCGTTTGTCGTGGTCCTGTCTATTGTGATAGACGGCTGTCTATCGTGATAGACGAGGTCTATCGTCTGTCGTGGTTTTAATCTATCACGATAGATGGTGTCTGTCACGATAGATGCTATTTATCGTGGGGCTCTGTCTGTCGGAAGAGAGGGTGTCTGTCGCGATAGACGGTCTCTGTTGAGGGGTGTTGTCTATCGCGATAGATTGTGTCTATCGCGATAAATGGTGTCTGTCCCAATAGACGATGTCTGCCATGATAGACTAGAAAAACGCAAATTTTTTCTGAAACTTCTAGTGATTTGGAGTGTTCTAATGGTGTAGGTTATCGTGCCAAGCATGCATTCAAAAAATACTAAGTTTCTCTATCTGTCGTGATAGACAGAGGTCATCATCCGAGGACCTATGCAGAGTTCTATCATACCTACGCAAGCTGCTGGAGATGGTGGTACAGCTAGAACCTGTAGCAAAAGCTAAAAAAAAACACACAAAAATGGATAGCACACAAGCTCTCTCTCGCTCTCTCTCACGAGTGAAATAAGGGAAATGAGGTGGGGAGGGGGATATGACCAAAAAACTGAAATTTTTTTGAAGATGAAGATGGAGGTGGGAGATGGTGAGGATGATGATGGTGATGCAAAAACAAGAAAAAATGAAGAAAAATAGGGAAAAGAAAAGATATTACCCATGACTCCAATGTCTCAAATCTATGTCTTACCATCACATGCTCGTCCTCAAAGCTCTCTCCCCGGCAATGGCATCAAATTTGGTGTCGCTCTAGCACAATGGCAAGTACCAACGTGAGGAGATCCACCTCATAATTGTCAATCAGAGACGTGAGGACTAGTATGAAGACTACGAGCAAGTGAAGGCACAAGTGCGTGAGTGAGAAGCACACAAACATGCCCACACATACACACACACACAAGGCAAGAACAAGGAGAGGAACAATGGAGTTCTTTGCATTAGTCAAAAAGTCTCTTACATAAGCTCAAATCACGAATAATCTAACCTCAAAAATGAGCTCTCTAGCTCTTTTTATAGTTTTTTGACTAGCTTTGGCCTTGTCTAGACCTAGTGGACCTAGTTAAAAATTAGGTTCTACAGCCTATTTGAGGGCTCAAACGGAGTCTAAAAATCATGAAAATTGGTATGTAGCTAATCCTAATACTCCCCAAGCTTGAGGACTCCTCGGCTTGAACAAAATGGAGTCTCTTCTACCAAAAATGGGATTTACAATGTTTTTGTAGTGATGAAAATCACTTGAGTTGGAATAGTTCATGGAAAAAATGATTAGGCCTTGTTACTGGATTGTGCATGAATGCTCCTTTGTGCCCGTATGCTCTTCTTTCTGCTTGTATGCCAACAGACCAAAACTAGGGGACATGTATATAAGTCACTTATGACTCTTTTGTAAATAATTTTGCCATTTTGAAGAGCTAACATGCAGAACTTTTGAATTTGCTTCTTCTTTCTTGTGTATCTTCTTCTTCATGAGCTTGTGTGTGTGTGTGTGTTTGGGGTGTGAAATGTGTCCTTAAAGGTGTTATCCATCCCTTCCACATCTCTTTTCACTATTTTAGTGTGTGTGAAGCATAGGAAATATAGAACTGAGAGTAGGTCTTTCTCTCCACTCCATTTTTCGTTCATAATTTGAAGTATTGATACATCTCATCAAGGGCTTCAAAAAGAACCCACAATCGACTATATTTGGCTATCAGAGCTAAGAGACATTGCTTGATTTTGTGTCTACTACTGCACCAAGTATCATGATACAAACTGTTTGTAAAAGGTGTCATGTGAGGTGGATGTTCCCTTTTTGCATGAATTACTTGTCCCTTTCACCCATTAACCATCATGCATGCACATGTCTTCATACACTTTGTTGGGTTACACTCTCAAATTGATAATTTAATGCATGTATCAATGCCGCCACTATATGCATTTGCTTGATGATTGAGATTTGGTTTTTTTATCTCAAATCCATGAGACATTGTGAGCTTAGGTACACACATTTTTGGCACCATTGCTGGGGAGTTTGAGTTACATCAAGGTGCTATGTGATGGTTAGAGTGTTGTGAAGGTAGTGAGTGTGATCAGGTAAATTTCAGTAGCTTGGCAAGTCACCATTCTTTTGCACTTGTTGCTTCATACATCTAGTGTGTGTGACAAGTTTTTAGGATTAGGTTAAGAGTGGAGGAATTAGGGTAAGGATGTAGCTAAGAGAGTGAGGAATTAGAATAGGCCCATCACATTTCAAAAAACTAAACAAATTTTTCATTTTTCTAAGGTCACTGGTCCCAACGAAAGACTAAAACCAAAAAAATCACCACATTTAGTTCAATTGTATTTGCAAATGTCGTGGAGCTCACAAATGATTAGTATTGCAGAGCTTGTATTGCATGGAACTTGGTGTACAATTGGGTTCTAGTGCTAAAAATTGAGAAGATTACCATTGGAGGTGAGCACTTCATTGTGCATAAATCAAATTTTTGACTGAACACTCACACAAGGTAACACGACACGTGCGAACTATTGTGAATCTCATATCGAGGGTTTTTGGAAGTAGTTTTTGCTTATAGGCACATAAACATGACAAGGAGAGCACAAAAAACACACTCATAGAAAAATTTTCTAATTTGGACTTAAAAAGTCCAAGTTTTGTGACCAGTTGAGTTTGGTATCATGATACCAAAATCTCTTATGTCACGACACTTGGTAGGTATCATGTATCGCTGATACCTTACTCCTAGGTGTATCACAATACACAAGTATTATGTATCTCTTGATCGAGTATCATGACCACCCACGTATCATGTATCATCGATACTCTAAGTATCATGTGTCACTAATTTGGGTTGTGTATCGCTTATTGGGGAATGGAGGTATTGTGTATCATCCATAACTTGCATTGTGTATTATGTTGTAAGGATAATCTTGTGCCTTATGGTTCATGTACTTCCTCTCTATTGTTCAGTAGTAAGAGCCTATGACTAAGGCACTCTAGGTTTGCATGGGGCAAGTATTTTCCATGTGATCACCACCGCATGTAGAGCAATGCTTTATAGCAGTAAATTTATGAGCTTGCCTATTTTGCAAGTTTCCTCCTAGATTTTGTGCAACTAGCTCAGCTAATTCCTCAACTAAAGATGAAGGTTTCAATGCGATGCTAGTCGATAATTTTAAAACTTTTTAGAGTTTGATAGTTCTAGCCCCTCTCGTAGGTTGCCTTCTATATCTATGCATATTCTCACACATATGATCATAGTTTTCTACTCAAGAGTTTTCTACTCAAGAGGTGTTTGGCTCTTTTAGGTACACATATGATCATAGTTTTCTACTCAAGAGGTCATCCAAAAACAATGACACTTGTTTGGCCTGCATAGGTAGCTTTGGGACTATACTTCTCTCTATGTATTGCTTGAATGTTTGTCTTTTTAGCCTCACCATCTCCTTGAAGGTTCGCTTAAAGCTATGGATCAAGGATGAAGTGTTGTGCGTGATTCCACTCTTAGAGAACTTAGTGATGAATGCTTCCATCAATTGTGAGATGTCTCATTGGTTGTCTTGGGGCAATGATTGAAACCATTCTAGGGTTTTACCCTTAACCCAATAGCCTCGTATTGATTGAAAAAGTCCTCTACTTTCTCCGCTCTCAACACCTGATTGAATTTGGCCATGTAATCATAAGGATCTCTTGTTCCATCTATGTAATTCTTCATGCTCTTAAGTACTTGCAAGGATCTCAAGTCTCTCAAGTGTTCGCTAAGTCTACGTAGAGGTAAATCGTCATTCTCTCTATATCGTGACACACGAGCATTTTGACTTTCATTGGAACCTCTTGAAGATAGATGGGAAGTTCCGCCTCACACAAACAAGGGGTTTCCACACCGCCCAAACCTATGAGATAGACTTCCATGGGCTTGATGTTCAATTGCAGGTCTTGGCAGTATGAAAGTCTAACTGCACTAGTTGCTGCACCTGAGTCAACCAATGCTCTCACAGTCCTTGACATTCTTTCCTTGTCCTACCTCTACAGTCACAAAGGGGTGTCGATCGATTATTTGAGAAGTAATTATGCCTGATTTTTGGCACATGTCCATGTGATATTTTGGGCTTTGGGGTTGACATCTAGGCCTAGTCACCTTAACTTATTTCGCCTAATGTGCTCTCTAGCCTTTGCCTATGCTTCTTCTCGACTCTCAACTCTTCTTCTTTTCGCTTCTTCGCCGTGTTGAGTCTCATTAGCATATCCTCTATAAGAGTTTCTTGATATAACTTGACTCGGCATCCACTAATATAGCTTGGCAAGATGTCACCCTCTAGAGTGGCCAATTGAACCACACCACTAGTGGAAATTCTATTAATGATCATGGATCCATATCCTCTTTTCTCCAATTTACGGGCATGTTGTTTTAGTGTATACACCACCACTAGATCTCCTTCTTTCAATCCTTTATCTTTGATGTGTGCATCAAAGTATGCTTTTTGTCTTTTCTTGGCAGCATAGATGCCGGTTGCTGCTTGTAGTGGCGTCTTACCTAAGAGTTCTAGATCAAAGACCCTAGAAGACAACTCATGTCCATTCCACTCGGTGCTCTTGTGCTACTCATAAAGTTGGGATTAAAAAATCTAATGGTAGCACAACATTCTATCTGAAGACCATCTGAAATGGGGTGGCATTGAGTACCGTTTTGTAGGCCACTCGATAAGCTTAAACAATATGATGAAGTTGTTTGTCCCAATCAGATCGTTTATTATTTACCAATTTAGTCAATATGTTACATAGGATCTTATTTGTGCTCTCGGCTTGTCCGTTAGCTTGTGGATGATAGGGGCAAACTTCTTATGTATCACCAAGAATTCGTGGAGAAGGTATTCAATGACTTCGTTCAAGAAGTGTGTACCTCTATCACTTACTGTGATAAAACAAAAGCAAGCACCCCGGGCTCGCTCGGCGACTCGCACCGGCCCGTCGGTAGGGTGACTTACTTGAGTGTTTTGTTCGCTTACTTGAAAGCGGAAGATCACCGTTTGAATGAAAAACCAACTTGCATTGAAAGAGAACGCTTACAAAAGAGACGGCCTAAGCCGGCCCGCGTTGAACGTCGCGGGTGAACGTTTACAGTGAGCCGGCCCGCGTTAAGCGTCGCGGGCAAACGTGTTACAACGGCCCCTCGATGGCACAACGGCGCTTTTGAGAGGTGCGTACGGAGGGGACTAGCACGAAGGCTACCGCACGTTGATCGCAGAGATCGCTTGGTTCACTTTGGTCACTTGGGTCGGAGGCTCACCATGTCCCCCCCTATAGTTGCGCACAATTTGGCGCCGGTTGGCAAACCACACAAGCACCAAAAAGGCCTAGATAGAAATACAAGGGGGGGGGGGGGGGGGGGGCTCTTGCCCACGGGTTGTCACATATTCTCCCCCGCTTCGAAGAGCTTTGCGTCCTCGTAAAGCTACGGAATTCGCGCCTGGGATGTCGAAGGATGAGTCGATTGGAACGACTCAATGAGGCTTTGGGCTGTCGGTGGCATACTCTGTTTACTTACCCATGTGGCTTCCTTGAGGGGGCGGCCACGCCACTTGACGAGGAATTGTGAGCTATTCTCCTTGAGTATCAACTCTGCCTGTCGTTGTTCGATTGGATCTTCCACCAATGTGACTTGACGTCCAAAACGAGTATCAGGGCGGAAGCGTTTTAACAAACTCACATGGAACGAGTTATGGATATGAATTTCAGGTGGAAGAGCCAGCTGATATGTCACTTGGTTGAAGCGGTGACTAATTCTGTATGGTCCATAGTACCTATGATTGAACTTTGGAGTGAAATTCCTGGGTAAAATGATGTTCTTGGCATTTACTAGAACTAGGTCACCCACTTGGTAATCTGGCGCCTCTGTTCGGTTCTGATTAGCAATTCTTACCATCCTTTCTTTGCTCTTTATAAGGGCTTCTTTTGCCTGACGTAGTTTGGCTTGCCAGTCTCGTAAAAAATTACCACATTCCCGGTCTGCTGCCACTAGCACTTCATCTGACATGAGTGCCATAAGTGTGATTACACTTTTGCCTGTGGCCACCTCAAACGCTGACATAGATGTACTGGAATGGATTGAGCTGTTATAATGGAATTCTAAAATGTCGAGATGCTTGGCCCAATCCTTCTGGTCCGCTTGAATGTAACTCCTCAAGTAATTTTCTATGGTTTGATTGACTCTTTCTGTTTGCCCATCGGTCTCGGGGTGATAGGCCGATGAGAATCGAAGCTGAGTGCCTAAAATGGAGAAAAGTTCCCGCCATAAGTCGCTCATGAATCTAGTGTCCCGATCTGACACAATAGCCAAGGGAAGGCCATGATACTTAAACACCTTTTGGAAGAAGGTCTGTGCTACCACCTTTGCCGGCATAGGTGGCTTCATCGGTATGAAGTGTGCTTGTTTAGAAAAATAATCCACTACTGCCATAATTGCCTTATGCCCATCGGATGTTGGTAGATCTGTTATGAAATCCATGCTAACCATGTCCCAAGGACGGTTCGGGACGGGCATGGGTTGGAGTAGGCCTGCCGGTTTTATCTTCTGCTGTCTTACTAATTGGCAGGTTGGGCATGTTTGAACATATTCAATGACGTCTTCTTTCATCTTCGGCCAGAACACATGCTCTTTTAGATATTCATAACTTCTTCGTTGTCCTCCATGTCCTGCGAGCTGACAGTCATGCGCTTCCCATAAAAGCATCCTTTGTATTTCTGCATTGTCCGGAATATAAATCTTTCCCTTTCTATATAGCATGTTGTTCATGATTGTGTATTTTCCTTTGTGATCTAAGCCCGAGTGTACATCTTTGATGATCCTCTGTATATTTGGATCGGTTTGTTGCAACTTCCGAATTTGATCTTTTGTCTTACTCTCGGCCATGGAAATTGCGGCCAGCGTCGGTCTTCTACTCAGGGCGTCTGGCATGATGTTTTGCTTGCCTGGTTTGTGAATTATGTCTATGTCAAATTCAGCCAAGAAATCTTGCCACCTTGCTTGCTTGGGAGATAACTTAGGCTGAGTACAAAAATACTTGAGCGAAATATTATCGGTGTAGATCTTTGTGTGTTTATCTTGCACATAGTGACGCCACTTTCGCAAACAGTGGATCACCGCGAGCATCTCCTTCTCATGAGTGCTCCATCTTAACTCTGTACCTGAAAATTTGTGTGACTCATAAGCCACAGGGCGTCCTTCCTGCATAAGGACCCCTCCAATTGCCAATCCTGACGCATCTGTGTGGATCTCGAACTCTTTGTCAAACTCTGGCAACTTCAACACAGGGGCTTCGCACATCACCTGTTTGAGTTGCTCGAAGGCATCTTGTTCCTTAGGCCCCCACACAAAGCAACCCTTTCCTTTAGTTAACTCTGTGAGCGGGGCAGCCACTTTACTGAAATCTTTGATGAATTTTCTTGGAAATTGGCAGAACCCTATGAACTCTCTCACTTCTCTGACTGTTCTAGGCGGTGCCCATTGACGAACTGCTGTGATCTTATGAGGGTCTATCATCACTCCTTTGTCTGAAACCATGAAACCTAAAAATTCAACTGAGTTCATGGCAAACTCGCACTTTTCTGGCTTGGCATAGAGCTGTCTTTCTCTTAGGCGTTGAAGGACGGCCCTTACGTGCTCTAGGTGTTCCTCAAGTGTGCGGCTGTATATCAAGAGATCGTCTATGTAGATGATCAGGAACTCATCTAACATATCTCTGAATCCATCATTCATCTCTCGGCAAAACGTGCCTGGAGCGCCTGTGAGTCCAAAAGCCATGACCAACCACTCGTAGCTGCCATAGCGCGTCCTGAACGCCGTCTTTTCAATATCCTGCTCTGCTATGCGAATCTGATGATATCCGGATCGGAGATCTATTCGTGTAAAGAATTTTGCCTGACCCAATCGGTCCATCAACTCATCCATAACTGGTACTGGATACTTTGTCTTGATAGTGATCTTATTCAAAGCCCGATAATCCACACACAACCGCATGCTGCCATCTTTCTTCTTGACGAACAAAACGGGAGCACCGTAGGGTGAACTACTGGGTCTAATGAAACCTTGTTGTTCCAGTTCCACCAATTGCCTTTTTAACTCCTTTAGATCTGTCTCATTCATTCTGTAAGGTGCTTTGGCCGGAGGAGCATGGCCTGGCATGACTTCAATTCTGTGCTGGACTTGCCTGAGTGGTGGCAGCCCGCTTGGTAACTGACTTGGCAAAACATCTTCAAAATCTCTAAGTACTTCATGAACTCTTTTATTGCCAACCTTCATCTTTTCACTTCCCTTTTCGTCTATGTCAATGGGGCTACACTTTATGACGCACAAATGTGCTTGAGCTCCCTGCTTCATCGCTTTTTCCACTTGCTTGGCCGTCAAAGGCCCTTGTGTCTGTTGTCTTTGCTCTGCCCTTGCTGTTGCGGCTACCGATTTCAATTTTCCTGCTTCTAAATTTAATTTCTTGTTCCCTCTTCCCTGACTGCTGGAGGGCATACTCTCCTGATACATTGGGGCCTTTCCTTTTCTTTGCCTGTTCGCCTCCTCTTTTGTTGTGGGAGGCGTGACTGTCTTGTGACTCGATTCCTGTGAGCTCGATCCTGGGTCCTCTACCTTTCCTGACTTGCCTTGAGCTTCTAACTTTCCCTCTGGGGCTCTTCTCGGACTTCTATAACAGTCTACGACCACTATGTTCCCTTGCATGTCCAGCAAAAGTTTATCAATTCCCTTACCCAACATGCTGACCATGTATCGGTCCATGAATGAAAGTCCCACTATAACATCAAATGACTCCAGTGGCACGACTAGAAAATCTAACTTTGCCGACCACTCCCCCATTGTCATACGGACGTTGAGGGCGATCTTCACATTATCATCCCGACCTTGAGCGAAGGTAACTGACATTTCAGGAAGTTTACTCAAGGCCAACTGCAAACTAGCTGCACACTGAGGCGACATGAAGTTATGTGTTGCGCCTGAATCGACCAACACTGCTTTTCTCTTATTTCCAAACGTTCCCCAGAAGTACATATTCTGAATCACTCGTAATGTCATTGGAAAGCACCCTGGAATCGCGGCCACGCTACCTACGTGTGGCGCATTATTCCCTGTTTGTACTTCTTCATCATTGTCATCTAGTTCTGTAAGGACCACATTCGTGTTTCGTCTTTGAGGCTCCTCTTCTACTTGAGCCGTTTGTACCCGCGTCTGATTATTATTGCGAGTACACTGGTGTGTCCAGTGATTCCCACGGCATGTTCTACAGAATGGCCGGGGATCATTCCTTTGCCATTGGGGCGCTGGCAATGCCCTCTGCTGGTTATTTCCATAATTGTTCTGGTTCCTTTGAACTGGTACATTACCCGTGTTCTGAGTGGTGTTTGCAGGACGGGTGTTTGTGTTGGTGTTCCCCGCACCCTGCTGATTCCTTCGTGGTGAGATGTTCTCGGTCCTGCGCATGCTTTGAGCACGACGGTTGCTCTCAGCATCTTGGTATCTTTCAGCCATGACAATGGCTTCTTCCCAAGTGGGGGGCGACTGTTTTTCTATCTCACGCCGCGTCCACACGCTACATCCGTATAGGAACCCATGCAGCCGATCGAGATCATGCATCTCCGTTATCTGCAACATGAGTCTTCTATACTTGCGAATGTATTCGGACAACGGGCCTTCTTGTTTCAAGCCCCTCCACTCGTCCCTGAGTTTGAAGGATTCATTTTGAGGAATAAAATACTCCTCAAATGCCGCCTTGAACTCCTTCCATGACTTGAATTCCTCCCGAGCGGACTCCGCCAAGAACCAAGCATCGGCATCGTCGGCAAGGAAGGAAGCGGCTATCTTGACCCAATGCCGCTTGCCCACTCTTTGAAGATCGAGGTATTGCTCCATGTCTCGAAGCCATTTGGAGACTGCGAGAGAGTTGCGTTTACCCCGGAACTTCTCGGGTGGACACGGTTTGAATCTCCCATAGGAGTCTGAGTCGCTTCCATCGTCAGAGGAGGAGACGGGTCGGCGTCTTCGGGTCTATGGCCGACGGCCCTGCCTAGACGTTCTTCCCGAGGTTTCTCCCTCCTGTAACTCAGGTTGCTTCCCCTTATCTTGGTCCTCCTTTGGTTCGACTGGCACTTTTAGAAGCTGCGCTAAACTAGCAATGGTGGACTCAAGACGGTCCATGCAAGTGTCCTGAGCCATCATCCATTCCATCGCTAGCGGTTCCTCTTTATCTCTTTCCAACGTCCCAAAATCATAATTTCGGGTGGGAGGCGGGGTTTGTTGACGCCTCCCCTTATTCCTCCGTTTTTCCCTTCCTGTTTCTTTGTGGCCGCCACCGCGTGGCTCCACGTCGCTGAGAAAGATGTCGTTGCCTTCACCCTCCATCGCGGTGTACTAAGTAGAACGTTAAGACTCGGTCCCCAGCACTGGTGTGACAACCGGTCCGTTCTCTCTTCCAAGGCCGCTTGGGTCGAGCGAGGCTCTGATACCAACTGTGATAAAACGAAAGCAAGCACCCCGGGCTCGCTCGGCGACTGGCACCGGCCCGTCGGTAGGGTGACTTACTTGAGTGTTTTGTTCGCTTACTTGAAAGCGGAAGATCACCGTTTGAATGAAAAACCAACTTGCATTGAAAGAGAACGCTTACAAAAGAGACGGCCTAAGCCGGCCCGCGTTGAACGTCGCGGGCGAACGTTTACAGTGAGCCGGCCCGCGTTAAGCGTCGCGGGCAAACGCGTTACAACGGCCCCTCGATGGCACAACGGCGCTTTCGAGAGGTGCGTACGGAGGGGACTAGCACGAAGGCTACCGCACGTTGATCGCAGAGATCGCTTGGTTCACTTTGGTCACTTGGGTCGAAGGCTCACCATGTCCCCCCCTATAGTTGCGCACAATTTGGCGCCGGTTGGCAAACCACACAAGCACCAAAAAGGCCTAGATAGAAATACAAGGGGGGGGGGGGGGGGGGGAGGCTCTTGCCCACGGGTTGTCACACTTACTAACTCTATCGGTAACCCATATCTAGTGAACATGTTCTCAAATAAGAACTTAGCCGTTGTTTGAGCATTGTTCTTTGTTGTGGCTTTGACTTCTACCGACTTGGTAAGGTAGTCTGTGGCTACAATAATATACTCTTCATGGGAGTTTCTAGCTAGGGGTTTAATATGACCTACAAAGTCTATACCCCACTTCGAAAATGCACGTTCTCCCATCATTAGCCTCAAAATCATCTCATCTTTTCTGATAAGATATTGTGCATGTTGACATGTGTCACATTTCTTCACATAGGTATGTGCATCCATATGAAGAGTGGGCCACCAAAGTCCTAAGAATAGAATAGTATTAATTACTCGGTCAGGACCAAAATGTCCGCTTGCAACATTGCTATGGGCTGTTTCTAAGATTTTCAAATAGTCTAATTCATGAACACACAGTCTTAAGTACCCATCTTTGCCTCTCCTATATAGTTTGTCTCCTACTAAGGCATAGTCTTGAGCCTCTTGCTCCATGGTTTTTTTTTTCTTACTAGACTAGCCTCACTAGCTAATGTTCTCGATCTCATAAATTCTAACAATGGAGCACTCTAATCTGGAATTAATGACATTTGATAAAGGGTGGCATGCTCCAGTGGGGGTCTCTCTTTGCACATTGGAAAATTATTAATTCACTCATGTATTTCTTTGTCCATGCTAGGCCAATACACTCCTAAACGTTTAAGATTCTGCAATGTTCGTTGTTTAGAATAGTGATTTCTTAGCAATCCTTCATGGGCTTGTTGCAACCAACTACTATGTTCATCATCCTCGACACAACAAGCTAGTACACCCTCTATATCTTGTTTGTACATGCCAACTTATTTTCCCATTTAGGAACAACTTCTAAATTGAAGAGATAAGCATCGAGCAATTCATTAGACAGTCCTTGCGATGACTCTCCTAAAGTGATGTGAGAAAGGTGATCTGCCCTGAGGTGGGTCCTACCTTTCCTAACTAGCACTTCAAAGTCGTATTCCAGTCGTAAGAGGAACCATCTTACTAAGCATCCAATATTGCAAGGTTGATTGACCAAGTATAAGAAGGCTTGATGATCATTGAAAAACTTGAACTTGTTGGCCCAAAGATAGTGTCTAAACTTCTTGATAGCATATACCATGCCTAAACCTTCTCGTTCAGTTGTTGTATAGTTTCGTTCAACCGCAGTCAGTTGTCTGCTAGCATATGCTATAGGCAAATCTAGGTTTCCTTCACTTGTGGGTTGTGCTAGCGCACATCCTATTGCATGATTGGATGCATCCACATGGACATGGAATGGCTTACGCCAATCAAGAGTGGTCAATATTGGTGTTGTGCACAAACTAAAGAGAAGGAATTTTCGCATTCATCATTCCCCTCAAAGTTTGTTAGCAAGAAACAATGTGACCTAAGATTTTACCTTGTCATACCATGAACACACACTTCTCTGGGTTCAGATACACTCAATATTCTCTACACTTGTTGAAGATATGTCTGAGCTCAGGGATGTGGTATCTTCTTTCTTGCGAATGAGCACATAAATCATCCTCATATACTTCTAAGCTCTTTCGCAAGAACTCTTTGAAGACATGACACATGAGCCTTTGGAAGGTTGCAGGTGCATTGGTGACCCCAAATGGCAATGAAAAGATTCCCCACTCTATGACAAAAGTTGTTTTGTGTTGATCTTCTGGGGCAATTGCTACTTGGTTGTAACCTAAAAATCCATCAAGGAAGCTATAAACTTCCTTGCCTACAACCCACTCCAATAGATGTTCAGTGATTGGAAGCAGATAACTATCTTTGATCATAACAACATTAACTTTTTCAAGGTTAATACAGACTTGCAATTTTCCATTCTTCTTGGGCACCACTACAATGGGGGACACCCATTCAGTATGCTCAATCTCATAGATAAATCCAGCTTCAATCAGCCTGTCGATTTCTTCTTTTATTTTAGCTGCATAAGTGCATTATATGTGTAGGGCTTCTGTTTGGTGGGTTTGGCATCCACAGTCATGGGGATAGTATGAGAGCAAATTTTTGGATCTACTCCCATTAAGTCTCTATAATGCCATGCAAACATGTCCCTATATTCCCTTAATAGATCTAAAAGCTCTATTTATTCTTCTGCACTTAGGTCGTCTCCTATGTACGTACATCACTCTTCGTTCTCTTCAATGGTTACTACAATTTTTTTGGTCTTTTCTTTATTATCATATGATTCTCCTATGATGGCCTCTCTTTTAGGCATTCGTACCAAAAATTTTCGATCTTCCACTTTGTATTTCTTGAAATTTTCTGGTACTTCAAACAATGATTCCTCCTCTTCTTGTTTCACTGCTTTTCGTTTCTTTTTCTTTTGACCTTGTTCACTTCCTTTCTTCAAATTTACAGTTTTAATGCTGGTGAGAGGTTCTTCTTCTTTTTGGGTAAATACTCCGACATCTTATAGATAGTGCTTCTTTGAATTAAAGCAACTATCCATCACAATAGACTCTAGATCATCATTGTTCTCTTCTTCTTCTATGAAGTCACTAGGGTCACATTCTTCTAGCAAGGGCTGACACATGAACACTGAAATATCATAACCCTCCTCATCACAATGAGGTGTCCACTGTTCTTCATTGATAGCAATGTCCATGGTGCCCAAGATTTCTGCCCAACCATAAGGCTCAAATTCTTCATCTGGAAAAATCATCGATGTATAGGCTGGGCTGTTAACTGGTTTATCTCCTGGAGAAGTTCCTTCTTCTCTCACTTTTAGGCGTCTTTCCTCTTCCTCTACGACCTTGTACATCCACAAATGAGTATCTTCATGCATCTAGGATGGGTCAAGAGAACTTCCAAAATGCACAGAGATTGAATCTTCTTTCACTTTGTGGATAGGATTCTACTATAAGGGTGGTACATCTTTGAAGGTGTAATCCTTCAAGTTGACCTTGGTGGTGACCCCTAAGTGCTGTAAGTACAAGGAGTTGGTTCCCCAATCTTGTACTATTTGCAGTTGTCATAGGAAGGGTCTTCCTAGGATCATCTCATAGACATTATTTTTCTGAAAGTCACATATAGCAAATGTATGTTCAAACTCTACACCACAAGTGGTTAGAGTTATCCATTCTAGCAATCCTAGAGGTCTTTCAACATGATTGCCAGTCATTTCTACCCCAAATGCCAAACCCACGCACTTAGATCAATACCATGCATACAATGACAAATGTGGAAGCCAAATGAATCTTCTTTCCATTAGCATGATAGCCACAAGGCCATGGCCAAGGGACCAAGATTACAAAAAGAGCTTCTTCTTATATAGAAGAGGAGGAGGAATCCATTGAGAGCATGTGGTCGAAACACCAGATGCGCTTGAAATCAACAAAAAGATATGCTATGCTGATGGATAGTTAGGAAAATAGAAAATGGAATCTTGCACGTATCCAAAAACAGATATAATATCTAAAAAGAAGCTAAAATCTAAAAAGGATGCTTTTTACAAAAAAAAAGGGTAAGAATGGGTTTTCTCAAAAAGTGGGCAAGAGAGAGTTCCTATGTAGGAACTTATATACAAACAAAAATTGGGATAAAATAAGAACCGCCACTCAAGTCCTCAGGCCTCCAAGTATCCATAGCTCCAAGGGGGCCCTCCAAGTATCCATAGGTCCACGAGTCTCAACACTAGGTTTATGGCACCTCCAGAAGAGATCTTATGAATGATAAGAGGGCCATGACCTTTTTTTTGAAGTTTATTTGCATGATGCTTCAATCTATACACAAGCACTAAGTCTTCGACTTTCAATCCTTTATTTGCACATTGTACTATTCCCTTTATCTATATTTGGATGCATATATACTTGCAATTGCTTTTTGTCTTATCGCCTTTAATTTCTTGATTTGTTCTAACTATTGTGATTGCGCATGGAAAGACCACTCATAGCTCTTAACCACATGTAAAGTAAGAATTGATAATTCTATTGGTAGAACTACATTCTGGCCATGTACGAGATTGAATGGGGTTGTTCGAAGGGTTTTTTTTATAGACCACTCTAAAAACCCAAATAGCATGGTGTAGCTGATCTCTCATTCTTGACTATTTTAGCCAAGATTCTGCAGAAGATCTCCTTTGAAATTTTTGTTTGCCCATTGTCTTGTGGATAATAGGGAGCCAATTTCTTATGAATCTCTAAGAACTCATTCTGTAGTGATTCAATCACCTCATTAATGATGAAGTGTGTGCCCTTATCACTTATAATCTCTATCGGTAGCCTAAATCTTATGAATATTTGTTCAAATAAGAACTTTGCAATTGTCTAAGTTAAAGTGTTGCAATGGAGACACACCACAATGGATTCTCCTTCTTGAGAGCACCACGATGATACCCATGCAATAGAAAACCAAGCTCATGATGCCACACACAGTACTCTGCATAGGACCTGCAAAATACACAGAAAACACACAATACATAGAGAGTGCAAAAACGAATTTCTTAGGTGTTATAAATGCACTCGATCTTACAGTTTGTAGTTGACCAAGCCACTATATGTTTTTTTAAAGAACATATACAAAAAGTGTTCCATGGCAATTTGACCTTTCGCATGGACACTAATAGTAACAATCTCCCACTAAAGGCCAATATGGCCAAAGTGACTATGGGAGAAAAATAAAGAATGATAAAGAATACCTGAGTGTAAATATACAAACTATACCTCCCACCTTATGGGCATGTTGCACAGTATACAAGTAACAATGTAAGATCAAAAATCAAGTAACCTCCATCAAGTGAGAACAATGTCAAAAGTTATCTTATGGTAGGACTTCGATCAAAGCATCTACAACATTATCTTGACTATGAACCTTCTCAAGAATAATGTGCTCAGTGTCCAAAAAATCTATAATGAAGTGATACCTCACCTCAATGTGCTTGGTATTTCCATGATAAACATGATTCTTATCCAAAGCAATTGCACTCTGATTTTTAGTGAGCGAAGAGTTACATGTTGAGGTAGACGCATATCACAAACAAGATGAGAAAGCCACAATGCTTCCTTACATGCCTCACTTACTGCAATGTAATCTACTTTTGTAGTGGAAACAACTATACATTCTTGAAGACAAGATCTCCAAGAGATCTAGCAAAATAAAAAATGTACCCTGATGTAGACTTTTGATTGTCTACACAACCAACATAATCCTTGTAACAAATAATGGATGCATTCCCTCTATCCAAGCATTGACACTTGTCCTTATTGTCATTTAGATATCTCAAAATCATAACTACTTCCTGATGCTTCTTTCCATGATTAGACATACATCTGCTCACAACTCCCATTGCAAATGCAATGTTTGGTCTCATAGCTACCATAAACATATGAGACTACCAACAACAGATTGATAAGGAATTTTGGTCATGAATTCCTTTTCCTCATCTGATTTGGACCAATCATCCCTTCTCAGTTTCACATATGTGGTTAAAAGGGTACTCAATGCCTTGCCACCTTGCATATTGAACATGTGAAGTACTTTGGATATGTAATCATTTTAAGACAACTATATGCATCTTTTACTCCTATCATGAGTAATGTGCATGCCAGAATGGCATGCCCCAAATCCTTCATATCAAATGTCTCACTCGATTTCTTTTTGAGAAATGACAATTGATAGGAGGAATTCCCTAGCAATCAACATATTATCGACATAAAGTATCAAGCATATAAAGCTACCATCTTAGCATCTCTTTGTATAGAGACAATGATCCTCATTGCTTTGATAATAGACTTGAGACTCCATAAAAGCATCAAACTTTTGGTACCATTGTTTAGGGGAATGTTTAAGTCCATATAAGCTCTTCTTTGGTTTATAAACTATAATTTCTTTCCCAAGAACTATATAACCCTCTGGTTGTTCCATATTGATCTCATCTATGAGATCTCCATGCAAGAAAGTGATTCTCATATCCATTCGGATTAGCTCTAAGTCATCCATTGCAACAAATCCAAACAACATGTGTAGTGTAGTTATCTTGACTATTGGAGAGAAGATTTCCTAGAAATCAACACCATGCTTTTGCTTAAAAAACTTTGCAACAAGTTGTGCTTTATACTTTGGAGAAGCACTATCTTATGTGAATTTCAACTTATATACCCATTTATATGGAAAATCTTTCCTAACCTTCGACAAAGGTACTGAATGCCAAGTACCATTCTTGTGACGAGAATCCAATTCACTCATCATGGCATGCTCCTGCTCGACATCATCCTCTCTTTCCATAGCCTCTTTGTAGCAAGAAGGCTCATCAGCATTTGTTAGCATAACAAAATCCAAACATGGAACATATCTATTAGGTGGATGTGAGATATGTGCAGAATGCCTCAATGGTTGCTAAACAAGAACATTTGCAAATTGATTTGATTGGACATCCTCTTGAACATCCCTATGTGTAGCATTTTTATGCATGCTAAATAGAGGACTAGTATCCTCAAACACCATCTTCTCACTTCAACCTCCTTAATTGGTTGTTTATGCATCTTACACTCATTGAAAATGACATCACTACTTTTGATCACTTACCATGTTTGAGGATCCAATAAGCAATATCCAAATTTTACTTCTCGACAATATCCAAGAAAAATGCATTTCTTTGGGTTATGATCCAATTTTTGTGTAAGATTCTTGGGTATATGAACATACACTTCACACCCAGAAACTCAAAGATGATCATAATATGGTGCCTCCCTATCCATAACTCTGCCACTTTTAGACCTTCTGTAGTACTAGTTGAAAGGTTAATCACATGAACTATAGAGTGAAAAAAAAACTTGTGAAAGGTTTGCATTATGCAACATAGAAACTACTCTATCCTGAATAGTTCTATTCATCCTTTCAGCTACACCATTCTATACTATGGTATAAGGATTTGTATACTCTCTATGAATTCCTCTAGAATGAAAGAAAAGTTGAATTCATGTGAGGTATACTCACCCCCATTATCTAAACATCAATCATGGAGATTGGTTTCTTTTTTAGTCTCAACGAAAGAACGTCATTTTGAAGGTAGGGAATACCTCATCCTTTGATTTGATAGGATATACCTAGATTGTACTAGTAGCATCATCTATGAAAGTGACAAAGTAAAGAGAACCACCTGATGACCTTGTGGGCATAGTTTCATGAGGTAGGAGATAAGGAAGAGAGCTCACATACACTCTCACAATCAAAGAGAAGTGTGCACCGATTGAGGCAAGGAATAATGATCTTCTTCTTCTTCTTCTTCTTCTTCTTCTTCTTCTTCTTCTTCTTCTTCTTCTTCTTCTTCTTCTTCTTCTTCTTCTTCTTCTTCTTCTGTTGTTACATAAAAGGAATGTACAAGAATGACCTAAAAACAACAATAAAACAAGTGCAATATATAAAAAACAATACATAAGGAAAATCCTAATGTTTGTGAATGAGTGAGCTGGCAAGAAACAAATGGTCAATCACTTTCAGTAGATAAATCTAGTAAAGCTCAATGAAATATCCCTAACATATACCAGTGTGACCACTATACATGTCTTCTGATCCAAGCATCTTCTGAAACTTCTTCAGCTTTTCTACTCCAAGTTCTTTAGTGAAAATATCAACAACCTGCTCATCTGCTCTCACATAAACAAGATCAATGTCACCTGCTAATACCTTCTCTCTGATGAAGTGATAATGTACCTTGATATGCTTTGTTCTTGCATGAAAAGTAGGGTTTCATGCTAATTGTATGCTGCTAAGATTATCACAATAGACGGTGATAGGATTTTGCACTTCCACACCTAAATCTGAAAGTACCATCTCTAGCCATGATGCCTCACATGCTACCATTGCAGCACCTCTATACTCAGTCTCTGTACTCGATAAACCAACAATGGGTTGCTTCTTACTGCTCCATGAATAGTTGCACTCCCAAGTGAGAATAGAAAGCCACTAGTAGATCTTCTATCTAGAATACTATTAGCCCAATCTGCATCGGTGTATCCATGAAAACCTACAAATCTACACCATAAAACAATGCATAATCCAAAGTAGCACTCACATAACGTAGAGTGTGCCTCAGAGCATCTAGATGCAGCTTCCTAGGAACCTGCATAAATTGACTTTCAAGTCCAACAATATATCTTAGATCATGCCTTATAATTGTGAGACATATCAAACTTCCCATAATCTTCTTGTACATAGTAGCATTTTCCAATACTTCACCTGATGTAGTATCCAACTTCAAATTCTAATCTAATGGCATAGAAATTGTCTTACAATCAGTTGTTACATGTTCTCTCTTTATCCTGCATGGATTGTTTCCAACAAAATAGGAATAGCAGAGATTATTCCTATAGGTTTCTTGGGTTGGACAGGGTTCTTGGGTTGGACAAGGTTCTTGGGTTGGATAGGGATCAGTTGAAACAGAGGCCCTATAATATTTCTCCCCACACCTTTATATAACTTCCATCCCTATCCTTTCTTGCAGAATACTATCTATAATGTTACTAAAGTTGATTGCAGTTTACACAACCATATTCAATTTCTAAAATGCAACTCACTCATATACTATTGTAGGCACTGACGCTCTTCCACCAATTTCATTTCACTTATAGTAGTCGATAATTTATACGATAATGAACATTATCATCATTCAGAAGACTATAACTTTCATCAATGTTTTAACCAAAAATTACTGTATGGTTAATTACTTCACTTAAAATCAAACAGTTAACTGATGCAGATGAATACAGCACCAAATCATATTGAAACTTAGAATATAATCAACATGGAGCGATTCAGTTGCTACACCACACGCAGTACGGCAAGGACCTATCGTGCGTCTCCTTCACTGCAGCTAAGTGACACGAACACAACACCTTCACATTAATCATTCAAGAGGTTACATCATTCCAGCCATTTATGACACTTCATCAACATAATTACAAAAATATTATGAATAATACATAAACCATGTGGTTGTTAACTGTTCTCTCTTTATCCCGCCTGGACTTGTTCTAGCAAAATAGGAATAACAAAGATCTTTCCAACAGGGTTCTTGGGTTGGATAGGGGTCTATTGAAACAGAGGCCATATAATAATTTTCCCCACACCTTTATATAACTTCCATCCCTATCCTTTCTTGCATAATACTATCTATAATGTTACTGAACTCGATTGCAGTTTACACAACCATATTCAATTTCCAGAACCCAACTCACTTTTATATTATTGTAGTCACTGGTGCTCTTCCACCAATTCCATTTCACTTATAGTAGTTGATAATTTATACGATAATGAACATTATCATCATTCAAAAGACTATAACTTTCATCAAAATTTTAACCAAAATTTATTGTATGGTTAATTACTTCACTTAAAATCAAACACTTAATTGACACATATGAATACAACACCAAATCAGACTACAACTCAGAATATAAGTCAACATGGAGCGGTTCAATCGCTATGCCATGTGCAGTCCGGCAAGGACCTGTCGTGTGTCTCCTTCGCTGCTAAGCAACACAAACACAACACCTTCATGTTAATCATTCAAGAGGTTACATCGTTCTAGCTATTTACAGTGCTTCATCAACATAATTACAAAAATATTATGAATAATACATAAACCATCCGACGGCCTAACATAGCCATACCATACTTTTGTAGCATACTCAAGTCATATTGCCTTTGTGACATCCATATACCAATTATTGTATGTATAAATTCAATGCCCAAGAAATAGCGCAACACACCAAGATCTTTCATGTCAAATTCCTACATAAGGAGCTGCATTACCTCTTTAATGCTCGCTTCATTGTCACCTCCTACAATGAAGTCACATAAATATCCGTAATCGTGATGCCATCATCACCCTTACTTGCATATAATTGATGATTTGCATCACACATAGAAAATCCAATGGTGGTCAAATAATGATATGCATGCCAAGCACGAGGGGCTTGTTTAAGTCCATACAAAGCCTTTTGCAACCTACAAACATATTCCGGGTGCTTTGAATCATCATATCCTTGTGGTTGGCCCATGTATACTTCTTCCTCTAACTCACCATGAAGGAAAGCAAATTCCTTCATGTATCTGATGCAAATTCCATCCTTTTGAGGTAGCTAATGCAAAAAAGTGTTCTAACAGTAGACATTTTAGCTATAGGGTTGAACATTTCCTCATAATCAATGTCATATGTCTATTCATATCCTTTTGCTACCAATCATGCTTTATATGTGCTTATGTTATCATCAGCATTGTGCCTTACCTTGTAAACTCACATGTAGCCTATGGGTTTTTTTCCAAATGAACTAGCTTCTATGTATCCTTTCCATAAAGTGCAGCCATCTCCTCATCCATAGCTTTTTTCCAATCTGCATTTCCAATTGCATCTTCAAAACAAGAAGGTTTAGCATCTTGTATTACCTTGGTCATGTAGGCACAATGACAAGCCATGTTAATATCATAGGTGAATCGTACTGAATTATGCATCCTCCCAAATCTTCTTGGTCCTGGGTCACTTCTCCTTGTATCATCGGCATGTGCCTTTCTTACTCGTAGAGTCCTCACAAAGGGCAATCCAAGAGCTTCTACCTAACAACAATGAGGCGTATTCTTCTTAGCCATCAAGCTCTTGCTATTTCTGCAATATGTCCAATTTTGCATTCAGCAACGCCATTCTATTGTGGTATGTACCTACATGAAAAATGACGTCGAATTCCATGTCTTTTAAGAAAGTGGTTGAACTCATTTGACATGTATTCACCTCCTCCATTAGACCTTAATGTCTGAATATACTTTCTTGTTTGATTTTCCAAGATAGCCTTAAAATTCTAGAAGTGAGTGAACACCTCATTCTTCTCTTTCATGAAATATACACATACTTTCCGTGTACATCATCAATGAAAGTAAAATAAAACCTGCAACCACCCATTGATGTGGTCTTTGAAGGACCCCAAACATCTGTATGTACTATTTCTAGCACATTCTCACTAACATTCTTGTCATGCAGAAATGATGTTCTTGACTATTTACCAAATTGACATGTTGCACATACCTTTTGCATTTCTACAACTTTGAGGTGATCCATTGGCAATCTCCTTGGACTACATCAATTTTAGCCTTTGAAAGTTTGCATGTCCAATTTGTTTATGCTAGATCTCTATATTAGAAATAACTCCTCCACCTTTTGCAAACATGGTTGCATTCATTTTAGGAATTTTCACATTTAAGGTGAACATCCTACGCACTTTGTTTCCTTTGGCGATCAATCTTTTGTCCTACTTGTACTCTTCTACATACAACCCATCGGCATTGAACCTGACTTGTAATCCTTGGTCAACCATTTGTCCAACAGAAACCAGATTCTTTTTCATATTTGAAACATGTAGCACATCAGCAAGATGTTTTACCTTCCCATCCTCCATAGATAGTTCTATGTTTCCTATATGCTTGATAGGGTGTGATGTGTCATCACCTGTTTCAACACATCTAGGAACTAGCAATTTATGCAAACTACTAAACCATTCTACATGATTGGTCATGTGATTTGAATCACTTGAATCAACATGTCAGACATTACCATTTGATTTCGAAACATCAACAAACATTGTATTCATCATATGATGTTGAACCATGAACAGCTTCTCAGAATCATCTGCACTTGTGGATGCGTAGTTGTTTTGCTACCTTTTGTTATTTTGATTCTTCAACCTGCAATCGCGTTCAAAGTGTCCAGGTTTACCACAATTCCAGCATCCTTTACTATCATTACTTGAGTCATTTTTTTGGAAATTTTTGCAGCCTCTTTGGCTCCCCCTACCTCCAAATTGTCCTCTTCCTCCGTCATGATTCTGTTGTTGACCTTGCTCCTTGTTATTGTGTACTCTTCCACTTCCAAAGCCTCTATCTCTACCTCTTCCTCTACCAGAGTAGAATACCTCCTCTAAACTAGGTTTTCCTTGGGAGTTTGAGTCCTCACCAAGATTCTTTTCTTCAATAATCAACATGGACACCAGATTAGCAAAATTCAAAATATTTTCATTGGTCTATATATAAGTTATGAACTACTTATATGTAGCTCCTAAACTACGGAGGCACACTTCCACCTTATCATCATCATCTACATTCACATCAATAGATGCAAGTGACTCACATATACTTTTGATTTTCATGGTGTAGTCACTTACTAACATGCCCTTTTTCTCTAGCGCATGCAGCTCGTTCTTGAGCTGCAATTTTCGTGCCTTTGTATTGGTCTCATACAATGTGACCAAATTGTTCCAAGCCTCTTTCGGAGTCTTGGCATCTTGTATGTGCCCAATCATACTATCATGTATGCTAACAGATAGCCAATATATTACCTTTTGAGCTCCTTGATTCCATTCTCATATGCTCTTAACTGGTCTACAACCTGATTCCTCTATGATAATTGCAGATCATTTTTGTTCTCTCCTTCTATGTACTTCCAATAGCCTTTCCCCATCAAGGAATTGGTCATTCTGAATCTTCAAGCATGGAATTTGTTCTTGTCTAGCTTATCGCTCATAAGCTGACTCATTCCAATTGCATTTGCCATTTCTGCAGCAAATCACAACACTCCAAAAACACTAGTACTTCTGCTTGAACCCTGTCGCACTACAATGTGACAATTCAACCTTAGAAAAACATAGTTCTCGTGTATCAATAGTACACAGAATTGCTTGAAATTCTAGATTTGAAATATGTGCGTGTTGACAAACAGGACACAAGTTACAATTTTGCAAAATGACTTGGATTTTTCATGGGCCCCACCTTGTGAGCTCGAAACAAAGCTCGAGATGGCTTCGAAATAGAAATCTGACAAAAGAAAGTGACCCTAAAGGGATAACTACCAAAAATATTTTTATGCCTTCTACCTTCATGCCAATTTTTGTAGCAATCTGAGGTCATTTGTGAATCCTGCTTTCTCCATGCCTTCTCATGTACTCTTCACCATCGACCTTCTCCACGAGCTCTCTACAGCCACACTGGCGCTGATGCATGTCGTGAGGAAGGAGATAAGGAAGAGAACTCACACACATACTCTCACAATCAAAGATAATCACAAACACGAATTGAGACAAGGAAGAATTATCTTCTTCTTCTTCTATTACATAAAAGGAATGTACAAGAATGACCCTAAAACAACAATACAACAAGTGCAATATATAAAGAATAGTACATAAGGAAAATCCTAATGTCTGCAAATGAGTGAGTTGGCAAGAAACAAATGTGCCATCTCTCTCGGTAGATAAATCTAGTAAAGCTCAATGAAGTATCCCTAACACATACCGGCATGACCACTATACATGTCAAAGAAATGAAAAAGTGATACATGGCATCCTAGATCATCACATGTTGAGCTTAATATCTCAACACATAAGACCACACACGTCTATATGAAGTAGATCTAAAGGCTGAATTGAAGAGTTAATGTGCATCTTATGCACAGTCCTAGTTTTCTTTCCATATTGACAATGCTCATAAAATGAAAAACCATAGAAAGATAACACAGGTAAGTAGTCACAATGAGAACGATTTCCATTCCACTATAAGATATGTAGCCCAAATAGCCATGTCAAATAAAATCCATAGGTTGTTCAATAACAGCTAACAAGTTTTCTTTATGTGATACAAATAAAGGATAAAGTGAGCCAACTTTGCTTCCTTGTGAATAGCCATATTACTCTTTGATATGTGAAAGAATGGAGCATAGAAAACTACCTTGTAACCAAGGCCATCAATGTATGCCTAATGGGTTACTTATCTTTGTACATTCTCTTGTAATACATTCAGTATTGTGTGTTGTGCTCCAAGATTATTCTTCTTCCTTGTGCTATTCACGTGCTTTTGTATACCTTGAACTCCAACAATTAGTATCAGAGCAAGTCGCCACTTCATCTAGGGCATCATCAACACCCTTCCAATCACTCTTAGAATCACACACAAATTGGTGAACATACTCAAGGTGATTAGAAGATCAAACCTGCTTCACTTTTTGGTGTCAAATTTGTGATATGAGCTCATTTCGGCCTCTGAATGCACTATCATAGAGCTTGTGTAGGCAATTTCATCTTTTTGTGCCAAGATATACAAGTTTTGGTTTGTTAATATAAGCATCTCAAAGTTTGCTACAAGTTTAGCAGAACTCATTCGGGTAGTTTTATTCAACTTTTTCACATACAATCATTTTTTGCATTAGGGTATTTTCATTGTGGAATTATATGATGTGTCATGTATTGGTTGCAAAAGGACTATGGAATATTGTGCAAGGTGTTGAAAAATGTCATAGATTACCTGCAAACACAGTCGCTGAAGGTGATGCAGGTGGCATTGAAGATGGTGATATTCTTCATGTTCGTGTTGTGATCCCTACTGCACCTATTGTAGAACAAATTTGCTGGGATGGCAGAGATGCTCAAGCACATGAATTGATAGCCTTGTAGAATAGTTAAGGATGCTTGGGATACACTTACAACTTTATATGGTGCAAGGAATGAGGCATGTGTTGCTTACCTCTGAAAACAACTGGAGAGTGAGCATATGAATGAAGGAGATTCCCTGGATAGTTTTTTGACAAAGATCAAAGATTTGAAGGAACAATTGATTTCTATTGGTGAAGACTTACCTGACAATTCACTTATGTAGACTGTTTTGAATGGTTTTTCTGATTCATATCAGATTTTTGCTTCTACCCTTTGTTTGATGATGAAAGGAAATCCAAATGCCTTAACATTTGAGGAGTTAGTCTCTGTTTTGTTGGAAGAAGATCATATAGGCAGAAGAGGTCCATTATGTGTGTTGCAGATCAAGCTTTCCTGGCTAGTCAAAAGTGCAAAGGTAAATGGAGCTCTTCTACTAGTAAGCAAAAATCTGCTAATTCTGTATAATCAAAGAAGGATGACAGAGACGAGAAGAAAACAGAAAAGCAAAAATTGTTTTGCAAATACTATAACGCAAATAATCATGTCATAAAGAGTTGTCCAAAATTGGCTGCTAAAGAGGCAAGGAAGAAATAGGCTGGAATGGTTGTTGCAAAGGCCTCTACACCCAAAATAGATTCTTCTAATCTTGTGGAGAATGAAGAATGGGCATTTACTACTATCTGCAGTTTTGACCCATCTTCACATGAATAGTGTATGGTTGTAGTAGACTCAGATGTTTGGTACTTTGATAGTGGGGCAACCAACTATATTACATTGCAACATAGTTTCTTCACTGCACTCGAGCCTACCCCTACAAGGAATATTGTTACATGCACCAACAACTCCTCTTATTCTTTTATGAAAGTTGGTAAGATCATTCTGACTATTGCTGATGGTAGTTCTTTTACATTGTCAAATGATTTATTTGTGTTAGGGATCAAGAAGAATCTTTAATCAGTTTTAGGTTTAGCCAAGATTGGCTTGGTTGTGAAATTTGTTGATGATAGATGTACAATTCATCATCCGACAAGTGGCAATATCAATATTGCTTTTGGAATTTTCTGTCATGGGTTGTATAAGCTCATAGACTATGAAAAATCTCTAAATGATTTCGCATGTGCAATACATGATGCTTAGGCTATGCCAGATGCAAAGCTTTGGCATGCGCTCTTCGGTCATCTGAATTTTACTAGTCTACTATGCCTGCAAAAATTTGAAATGGTGTCCTCTACCCAAACTTGAGGCACTAGGTACACATGTTTGTGAAGGTTGTATTTTGGGCAAAATGTAGCATTCCTCATTCCCAAAAGATGGTTAAGTTCGAGCTACTCAGAAATTGTAGCTTGTTCATAGTGATGTCTGTGGTCCTATGTAGACACCCTCTTTTGGAAACTATCTTTACTTTGTGAATTTCATTGATCATTTTTCTAAGCATGCATGGGTATATCCATTGAAAGCAAAGTCCGAAGACTTTATGTGCTTCAAACAATTTTTGGTTTTCGTTGAAAATCTATCAGCATGTAAAATGGGCACCCTCCCATTCTCATCGAGGGGGGGAATATATGTCTTTTGACTTTAATGCATCTTTGGTTGAATGTGGGATAAAACATCAGTGTACAGTGCCATATACACCTCAACAGAATGGAGTTGTTGAATGGAAGAACAGCTCACTCATGGAGATGGCAAGGTGTATGGTAAAGAGTCAAGCTTTACGAGATAGTTTCTGGCTTGAGGATGTCATGTGTGTAGCATATGTACTTAACAGGTGTCCCACTAAAGCATTGGAGTCTATTACTCCATATGAGGCTTGGCATGGTCGTAAGCCATCCGTTGCTCACCTGCATGTTTTTGGTTGTGTGGTGTACAGGGAAATAACTAGGGGCGAATATTAGCCCAAAGGCGAATATTTAGAGTAATTCATAAGTTTTTGCTATATTTAGTGAGTAGAAAACCTTGAAAAATAGCCCTACTCTCGACAAACCCTAGTTCTAAATTTTAGAACTTTAGCCCTTTGTGCTATACGTGCAGCGTTCTTCAGACCTTCAATTTCGCTAGGAGTCGCGAGTCGTTCTTTGGAGAGTCCACTCCACTGTCGAATCAGTGTCGAATCGGTCGATCCTTTGCAGGCACCTGTGGCTACAGTACAGGTACAAGAGAGAGAGAGAGAGAGAGAGAGTTCCTGTTTAAGTCGGCCAATGATTGAAGAGTTCTGCTCCTATAGCTGCTTTTGGAGCTGTGTGTCATGTATTCTCTACTACTCTCCTCGGACTTACTGCAATAACTATGGCAAACTCTCTTGCCGGTGAGGAAACAGTCCACAAACTGGCATCTGTATTGCTCTTTTTTTTGGGCGCAAGCTACATTGTACTATTCTTAACAGGCAGAGGAAGTCATACACATAATCACAATCATTCAATGGAGAAAATGGCTGTTGCAGGCCTCATTTTATTTCCTGCACTATCCCCATGTGCTACTACTTTACCCGTTTTTTTGGCGGTTGGAAATTCTTCATCAAGCTTGGTGTTGCTCGCTATATTAGTACTTTTACTCAGCACGCTTGCTGTGATGATTACATTAGTGACATTGTCTTTTTATGGAGCAAGTCAACTCAAGTTCCATTGGATTGAGAAATATGATAAAGCTCTTGTTGGGAGTGTACTCTATCTAGTTGGATTCTTGACTTACTTCTTTCATCATCACGATGAAGACCATGATTCTGGTAGGATCAGTATAAATGGGCTGCATTAAGTGACAAGTCATTAGCTTTGGAGTTGATTACCAATCAAAAGGTCCTTTCTATACTTCCTTATAATAGTGAGGATTCCTAGTGCAAACATGGGAAGTTCAAATGAGTATTATGTTAATGATGAAGGGCTTGTTCACTCGATTTCGAGAATCACTCTCAAGCTTCTACCTGCAAAATGCAACGAATATGAGGATTTTAGGTTGCCTAGCTAAAGGTTTATTGTCCGTGATAGGAGGGATCGTATGCCAAAAAGCTTCTTCAATTATAGCTCGTCAGCAGTTCACGTTGTATGTGCTGTACTCATGAAGTATTGAAAGCTCGATGTGTAAAACATTCTTAATTTGTTGGTTTAAGGCCGATTGCCTGTTGTATTGTAGCCACTTGTGATTCCTGTTGTTTTGAATACAGTTCTGATGTAGCTCCTAAGATAGAAGGTCGAATGATCTTTTGGCTCTCATTTTGAAGTTTTTCTTGTTTTTTGGCTCCTAAGATAGAAGGTCAAATGATCTTTTGGCTCTCATTTTGAAGTTTTTTTCCCCCAATCCAAGTGAATGAATGGCATTCTTACACATCCAGTGTGAATTTTTCACATGCATCATCTAAATTTGTCTGTATGCACAGGATTTCTTTTGGTTAGGTGGGGTCAAAATGATGTCGATAAAAGCTGTTTATTCTACATTAGCTTTACGTAACTATGCATGGTTAGTTCTTCAATGCTCACAATGGTGGATGTTGTGAGTGACTTATTTTGGAAATTTCGTGTTTCTGTGTGGATAGTTCAACGTTCTATTTCTGTAAGGGGAATTAAACAATGCTTTTTGTAAAGCGAAGAACATGTCCTTCTATAGGTAGAGGTCAAGGAACTGCTGTTGGAAGGCCATTTGTTTATCAATATTATAGAATTTGCAAAATGTATGTGCATTTTTTCGTTCTTTTCTTAATATGACTTGAATGAGAGAGACCATGAAATGTTATCTGAATGCCAAACAACAGTTTACTAGATCGGCTTAGATCCACATGATAGGAAAGCATCATTTTAAGGAAACTTCGATCAAAGTATCTGAAACTTTTTTTCAAGATGTGTCTGTTCTCATGCCTTGCTCTTCAATTTGCATGGTGATTGAAGAAAGTATTTTTCATCTATGTAGAGTAAAAATGATATTGTTTCTCCCATATATATATATATATATATATATATATATATATATATATATATATATATATATATATATATATATATATATATATATATATATATATATATATATATATATATATATATATATATATATATATATATATATATATATATATATATATATATATATATATTGTTGGAGCAAACCAATCACAAATTGGTGATTATACAGATCTTGGAGAATGCTTATGGTCAGAATGAAGCAAAGGAAGACATTTGCAAAAATGAAGAAGAAGTCAGAATGTTGTCTTGTACACATATGTACATATAAGTGAAGAATCTTGTAAGCTACCATAGTTAAATCCTTAGGATGATAAGGAGTAGAGTCATAGACGCGAGATGAGTCCAAAGTCATGTATATAAGATAATTATGACAAGAAATGTATGAGAGAAAGTAATAGAGTCATTTTTGTAGATGACAATTTTGAGGAAGATGTGTAGAGAGTTTTTTCCCAGAAAATAGCAACGGGTTTTTCTCTGAGTGCTCTCTGTCTGATCATGTGGATCAGAAATCCTTTTGTACACATCTAATTGAGAAGCTAATGAAGCTATGTCTAGAGTTTCAGAATTCAATTCCTCTCCTACTGTGAGAATGATCATTAAGAACATTCATATGTAGAATGTGAGAACTGAAGCCAAAAGTAGCGCACTTTTCCGTCTCAGTATTTTGATCAGATCTGAGTGTATACTGTAAAGTTTTTGATGAGTGAGCACTTAAAATTTAAGTTAGAAGATGAGGAAGCTATGGCTAAAAGCATTTAGCAAAACGGGTTCCAGATTGGGAGAAATCAAGTTAAGAAGTTGGCTATGTCGAAGGCGCAACTTCTGAGAGTCATTTTCTGACATGTATTTGATCTTAATGATCAAATTAAATTTTTGGTGATTAGTTTTGAGAACTAATAGCTAGTATGATTGCGCAAAGGTATTGCTAATACTTGTGCATCATTTACTTGAAGAAATTTGAAGATTTGTGCAGGTAAAGAAGTTGATATCTGAAGCAGACTTTCTGAAGTTGACACTTCTTCACTCAGAGAAGTGTTACTTGAAGTTTTGAAAAAAGGAACATTGTTTGTGTAAAGTTTGGTTTATAGCTGACATAGAAGTGTTCTTAAGTCAGTGTAGATCAAACCTTTGGAGATTAAAAGGTCTCCAACAGTGGTATCAGAGCTAAAGGTGAAGTACAAGAGAAGAAAAGATAATCGAAGTTCCGACTGGTGCAGATATTGAAGATCTTTCAAATCAAAGGAGGATAAAGACAAATTATTGAAGATAACTTGCAGAGGTTCATAGTACAAGTTCGAAAGAATCAAGAAGGACAAAGAATATATCAAAGGTACACTTTCTCTTCATAAACCATAGTAATTGCAGATACAGAAAGTTAAGGATGGGAGAAAGCTTGCAAATTGATAAGCTAGATAGGGAGAACTATCCAGCATGGTCCATGAGGATGGAAGCACACCTCATGAGCAAAGACCTTATAGCATTTATTACAGGAGATGAAGAAAAACCTGAGTTTGCAGATCCTAGTATTCCTACTAGGGAAGAGCTTGCAATGTTGAAGACTTGGATGAGAAAGGATGCTCAAGCAAGGAGTATCATTTACATGGCTGTAAATGATTATCTTTTACCTCACATCAGAGGTTTGGAAAGTGCTACAGATGTTTGGAATGCCTTGGAAGAGCATTTCCAAAATACTACTAAGTCAAGGAAGTCCTCACTATGGGCTGAGTTCACAACATTCAAGAAGAAGAGCTCACAATCAATTTCAGATTATGTGGCAAGGATGAAAGATATTGCAGATAGCTTGGGAGCAGTGGATGAAGACATTGAAGAGGAAAAGTTGGTAAGACAAATACTTACAGGTCTAAGAGGAGATGAGAAGTGGAAGCCTTTTATATTGTCCATAGAATTGTCACTTGATCACTTTACTCCTGACCTTAATCAATTGCTAGGACACATGCTAACCTTTGAGCAGGATCTTAAAGGAGACAATGATAGAAGTACAAGTCAAGCTATGTACTCCAAATACAAGAAAAAGAATGGCAAGGGAAAACAATCAAATGATGATGAAGGGAATTCAAATCAAGCTAACTTCACAAAAGGGAAGACAAATTTCAGAGGTAAAGGAAGAGGAGGTAAGAACAAAGATAATGCTAAAGCTTGTTGGATTTGTGGCAGAACAAATCATTTGGCAAATGATTGTTGGTATAACAATCAAAGTGGAGGATACAACAATCAGAATTATAGTCAAAGAGGTAGAGGAGGCAGAAACCAAAGAGGTAATTTCAGAGGAAGAGGTGGTAGGACATCATATGGTAGAGGAGGTGGAAGAAACTTCCAATCTCAGTCCTACAACAATAATTATTACAATTATGCATCAGATCAGAAGGATGACATGACTCTTATCTTGAATGCAACTCATGAATTAATGGGAGATGATCAAAGAGTGTTTTATATTGACTCAGGGTGCAGCAACCATCTGAGTGGGAATCTATCCTTGATGACTGATATGGAAGCAAGGGTGAATGGACATACAGTTCAAACAGGTGACAATACCAAACATAAAGTGGAGAGCATTGGATCAGTGAAGACAAAGAGTGGAAGTACACTTCTGAGTAAGGTACTTTATGTTCCTACTATTCCTAAAAATTTGATAAGTGTAGGGCAAATTGTGGAGAAAGGATATGAAGTAAGATTCACAAATGATGGTGTCTATGTACAAGATCCAAATCAGGGATATAGAACCATAATTGCAGGTAAAAAGGAAGGAAGATTGTTCACTCTCAAGGTCCAAGGTAATGTGGGACATGCATTGTTTACCTATGGAGGTCAAAAGGTATCTGAATTAGACCTATGGCATAAAAGGCTAGGTCATTTCAATGAGAGAGCTATAAAGGAGATGTCAAAGAATCAGGTGGTGCTTGGATTGCCAAACATTGAAGGGCAACATATGGTGTACAAGTGTGAAGCTTGTCAATTAGGTAAAGCACATAAAAGTTCTTATAACAAATCAGGGTACAAGTATTCAAATATGCTTGAATTGGTTCATACAGATGTATGGGGTCCCTCAAAGGACTATAGCATAAATGGATCCAGATATTATGTGTTGTTTGTTGATGATGCAACCAGGTGGATTACTTTGTATGTAATCAAGGACAAATCAGAAGTCTTTAAGACATTCAAACATTTCCATGCTTATGCAGAAAGGATCACAGGACAAAAGCTAAAGAGGTTAAGATCAGATGGAGGGGGAGAGTATTTCTCTAAAGAGTTTGATGATTATTTGTGGAATGCAGGTATCAAAAGAGAAGTAACTTGCAGGTACTCCCCTCAACAGAATGGAGTAGCAGAAAGGAGGAATAGGACTCTTGTAGAATTTGCAAGAGCCATGATGAAGGAAAAGAATTGTCCAAATTACTTATGGGCAGAGGCCATTAACACTGCAACATACCTTGTGAATAGGTTGCCTTGCAAAGCTTTGGATGGAGGAACCCCTTATGAAGCATGGTGGGGTAAGAAGCCTAGTCTTGATCATTGTAAAGTATTTGGATGTATTGCATATGCTTATGTTCCTTCACAATTAAGACATAAGCTAGAACCAAAAGCAGAGAAGTATGTGTTTATTGGATATGATGATAGACAGATGGGTTACAGGTTGTGGAGTCCATCCACAAAGCAATTTCTTGTTACTAAAGATGTGACATTTGATGAGCAAAACACATGGTATACAGGATCACCAAATGAGTATACAGGTGTTGAAGAAGTTCAAAGGAAAGGAAAGGCAAAGGTAAAAGTTTGTGAAGAAATTGTTGATGAAGTTGACTCTAGATGTAGAGTGCAGGATCATGTAGAAGAAGGGCCAAGATTTGATCCAGAATCAAATGAGGCTGAAACTTCAAGAAGTGCAGAAATCAGAAGATCTACAAGAGAAAGGAAAGAGCCTATAAGGTATAGTTATGATACATCTTTCCTAACAACAAAAGATTATGCCTACATTGTGAAAACAGAAGAAGATCCAACCACTTATGAAGAAGCCAAAGGTAAACAGAATTGGGAGAAGGCAATGCAAGAAGAGTATGATGCTCTACTTGAAAATGAAACTTGGGAGTTAGTACCAAGACCAAAGAATCAGAAGGTCATTGGATGCAAGTGGGTATATAAAACAAAGAGGTTTGCAGATGGTAAGGTGTCTAGATATAAGGCTAGACTTGTGGTCAAAGGTTATGCCCAAACTTATGGGGTAGATTATGATGAAACTTTTAGTCCTGTTGCTAAGATGTCTACAATTAGGACATTGATTGCTATTGCTGCTTGCAAAGGATGGAGATTATCACAATTGGATGTGAAGAATGCATTTCTTAATGGTTACATTGCAGATGAAGTATATATGGAACAACCAGAAGGCTTCATGAAATCAATTGGATCAGATTATGTGTGTAAGCTCAAGAGAGCTTTATATGGGTTGAAGCAAGCCCCAAGAGCTTGGAATTACAGATTGGTCAAGTTCTTGAATGAATGTGGATTTCAAGCATCAAAGGCAGATAGTAGCTTGCTAGTGAAGGCAAGTGAAAATGGATACATTTACATGTGCATTTATGTTGATGATATTATTGTTACAGGAACAGATGCTCAAGGAATCAATGAACTCAAGAAGCAAATAGAGAAGGAGTTTAAGATAAGTGACTTGGGAAACTTATCTTATTTTCTAGGAATGCAGATTGTGTATACTCAACATGGAGTATATGTTTCACAAGAAAGATATTTGAAGAATCTTCTAGCCAAGTTTAACATGGAAGATTGCAAGACCTCAACTACACCATTGGAGGTAAATCATAAATTAAGCAGGTATGGAGGTGAAGAGTTCAATGACATGAAGAAATATCAGAGTTTGGTAGGTAGTCTAATCTATGCTACCTTGACAAGGCCAGATCTATCATATGCAGTAGGTGTGTTGTCACAATTTATGCATTGTCCAAAGAAGACTCATTGGATTGCAGCCCAAAGGGTACTCAGATATATCAAAGGAACCCTAAGTGAAGGTTTGTACTATGGTTTCACTTCTGACACAAGAATTAAAGTGTTTAGTGATGCAGATTGGGCAGGTGACTCAGATGATAGAAGGTCTACTCATGGATATCTATGTTATGTTGGAGATAAGCTAGTATCTTGGTGTTCAAAGAAGCAACATACAGTTGCTTTATCATCCACAGAAGCCGAGTATAAGGGAATGGTAGAAGCTGCAAAAGAAGTCATATGGTTGAAGACCTTGATGAAAAGTTTTGAGATTGATCATAGTACTCCAATAATTTTTGGAGACAATATGAGTTCTTTGTATTTGGCAGCTAACCCTGTTTTTCATGCCAGGACTAAGCATATAGAGATACAGTATCATTTCTTGAGGGAAAAGGTACTTGATAAAGAGATTGAAGTGATGTACACTCCAACAAAAGAACAAGTGGCAGATATGATGACAAAAAGCTTGGATGGACCTAAGCTACAGAGATTCAAGGAGATGGCAGGAGTGAAGAAGAATGGAATAATCACAATTAGTGATTGAGGGGGAGCTGTTGGAGCAAACCAATCACAAATTGGTGATTATACAGATCTTGGAGAATGCTTATGGTCAGAATGAAGCAAAGGAAGACATTTGCAAAAATGAAGAAGAAGTCAGAATGTTGTCTTGTACACATATGTACATATAAGTGAAGAATCTTGTAAGCTACCATAGTTAAATCCTTAGGATGATAAGGAGTAGAGTCATAGACGCGAGATGAGTCCAAAGTCATGTATATAAGATAATTATGACAAGAAATGTATGAGAGAAAGTAATAGAGTCATTTTTGTAGATGACAATTTTGAGGAAGATGTGTAGAGAGTTTTTTCCCAGAAAATAGCGACGGGTTTTTCTCTGAGTGCTCTCTGTCTGATCATGTGGATCAGAAATCCTTTTGTACACATCTAATTGAGAAGCTAATGAAGCTATGTCTAGAGTTTCAGAATTCAATTCCTCTCCTACTGTGAGAATGATCATTAGGAACATTCATATGTAGAATGTGAGAACTGAAGCCAAAAGTAGCGCACTTTTCCGTCTCAGTATTTTGATCAGATCTGAGTGTATACTGTAAAGTTTTTGATGAGTGAGCACTTAAAATTTAAGTTAGAAGATGAGGAAGCTATGGCTAAAAGCATTTAGCAAAACGGGTTCCAGATTGGGAGAAATCAAGTTAAGAAGTTGGCTATGTCGAAGGCGCAACTTCTGAGAGTCATTTTCTGACATGTATTTGATCTTAATGATCAAATTAAATTTTTGGTGATTAGTTTTGAGAACTAATAGCTAGTATGATTGCGCAAAGGTATTGCTAATACTTGTGCATCATTTACTTGAAGAAATTTGAAGATTTGTGCAGGTAAAGAAGTTGATATCTGAAGCAGACTTTCTGAAGTTGACACTTCTTCACTCAGAGAAGTGTTACTTGAAGTTTTGAAAAAAGGAACATTGTTTGTGTAAAGTTTGGTTTATAGCTGACATAGAAGTGTTCTTAAGTCAGTGTAGATCAAACCTTTGGAGATTAAAAGGTCTCCAACATATATATATATATATATATATATATATATATATATATATATATATATATATATATATATATATATATATATATATATATATATATATATATATATATATATATATATATATATATATATATATATATATATATATATATATATATATATACACACACACACATGCACATCAGAGTGATTGTGGGAATGCCAATCTCTTTTCTAATGCTCAGCTCTGTGAATTGGTTAATGCTCAAGAAAGTGGGAAAAGGTTCAACCCATAGCAAGTGACCCTCTAGGTTTGGTAAGAGAAACAAACATACTTTATAATGGCATGCATTTCTTGACGTATTTACACAAACATTGAATGATATGTAACGTGATCAGAAGTCAAAGTCAAATTAGTGGCCAATAGTAGATGCCATCCACTGGGTGTGCTGCAGTAGAAACACCTCGGCTTTTGATAGAGTGGATCACAAGTTCAAAGCACTTTAATAGGAAGTGACATTGCTGATTTTGGGACACAGGTCTTTGGACCACCTAAACCAGTGTGCCTTCAGATTGTAAACCAATTTGCTTTCGAGTAGCAAACTAATGGGCCTTCTGGTTGCAAGTCAATTTTGGCATTGACTCGAGGCCAAAAGTTAGTGGGACTCTGGGTCTTTAAGCATTTGGGCTGCAAACAACTAGGCCGTGAGTTTGCAAACCAGTTGACCTTGAGCTTTTTTATGATCTTGCTTTGTGGGGACATAGGGAGGTCCTATGGAGGTTATGCCTGTTTACCAAGTGCTGTTCAGTTTGAGCTTCAATAAAGGTAGAACAAAGAAGTTCAAACCTGAAACATATAAAACATGCACCACTTACAAAGATCTGGTACACTTGTACTCAATGGTTTATTATGCAATTTTGTTTTCAAAGTCTTTTCATGCACATTAAATGGAAATCCATGTAATTTGGATATGATGTCCATGCTAAACGCACAATGAATGAAGAAATACAATGTGAAGGGCATAATATCCATGGGTATGCATTTTTTCATTCACTTATTTATTAATGGGATATGTATAATGTGTGTGTGAGAGAGAGAGAGAGACTGCTAGGGACCTTGTTTGTACACCTGAACAGCCTTGGATTTTTTTCCACCACATTCAGACAAATTGACATGTTCACACAAAATGTATAGGGAAAAGGACACACATAGTGAATGTGCTGTATGCCAAAAAGCTGCTTCAATTATAGCTCGTCAGCACTTCACATTGTATGTGTTGTACTCATGAAGTATTGAAAGCTCGACGTGTAAAACATTCTTAATTTGTTGGTTTAAGGCCGATTGCCTGTTGTATTGTAGCCACTTGTGATTCCTGTTGTTTTGAATACAGTTCTGATGTAGCTCCTAAGATAGAAGGTCAGATGATCTTTTGGCTCTCATTTTGAAGTTTTTCGTGTTTTTTTCCCCCAATCCAAGTGAATTAATGGCATTCTTACACATCCAATGTGAATTTTTCACATGCATCATCTAAATTTGTCTGTATGCACAGGATTTCTTTTGGTTAGGTGGGGTCAAAATGATGTTGATAAAAGTTGTTTATTCTACATTAGCTTTACGTAACTATGCATGGTTAGTTCCTCAACGCTCACAATGCTGGATGTTGTGAGTGACTTGTTTTGGAAATTTCTTGTTTCTGTGTGGATAGTTCAACGTTCTATTTCTGTAAGGGGAATTAAAAAATGCTTTTTGTAAAGTGAAGAACATGTTCTTCTATAGGTAGAGGTCAAGGAACTGCTGTTGGAAGGCCATTTGTCTATCAATATTATAGAATTTGCAAAATGTATGTGCATTTTTTCGTTCTTTTCTTAATATGACTTGAATGAGAGAGACCATGAAATGTTATCTAAATGCCAAACAACAGTTTACTAGATCGGCTTAGATCCACATGATAGGAAAGCATCATTTTAAGGAAACTTCGATCAAAGTATCTGAAACTTTTTTTCAAGATGTGTCTGTTCTCATGCCTTGCTCTTCAGATTGCATGGTGATTGAAGAAAGTATTTTTCATCTATGTAGAGTAAAAATGATATTGTTTCTCCCATATATATATATATATATATATATATATATATATATATATATATATATATATATATATATATATATATATATATATATATATATATATATATATATATATATATATATATATATATATATATATATAGAGAGAGAGAGAGAGAGAGAGAGAGAGAGAGACGCACACATGCACATCAGAGTGATTGTGGGAATGCCAATCTCTTTTCTAATGCTCAGCTCTGTGAATTGGTTAATGCTCAAGAAAGTGGGAAAAGGTTCAACCCATAGCAAGTGACCCTCTAGGTTTGGTAAGAGAAACCAACATACTTTATAATGGCATGCATTTCTTGACGTATTTACACAAACATTGAATGATATGTAACCTGATCAGAAGTCAAAGATCTGGTACACTTGTACTCAATGGTTTATTATGCAATTCTGTTTTCAAAGTCTATTCATGCACATTAAATGGAAATCCATGTAATTTGGATATGATGTCAATGCTAAACGCACAATGAATGAAGAAATACAATGTGAAGGGCATAATATCCATGGGTATGCATTTTTTCATTCACTTATTTATTAATGGGATATGTATAATGTGTGTGTGTGTGTGAGAGAGAGAGAGAGAGAGATTGCTAGGGACCTTGTTTGTAGACCTGAACAGCCTTGGATTTTTTTCCTGCACATTCAGACAAATTGACAGGTTCACACAAAATGTATAGGGAAAAGGAAACACATAGTGAATGTGCTGTATCTTTTTTAGTTTTATCTTTTTGAGTGTAGCTTGCAGTTGCTGTGGCAGATGATATCATCTTGCTTCAAATGGCTGGGAGTTTGCCGTCCTCTCAATATGTCGTCAGTGTTTTTGATGGGAATAATCATCCATCAAGTATGTACTCAACTCCCTTCAAGTAGTCTCTCTCTCTAAATATATAATATATATAATTTGTATATACTGTATATATGTGGTAGGTGTAGGGCATGTGTATAGGTTTAATAATTATATATATGTGGTAGGTCTAGGGCATGTGTAGTAGAGTTAGGGTTTGTTTGTATATATAAAAATGGATCTATAGAAAGACATAGGATTAGTGTTGGAAGATTTCAAATGCTTATTGAGAAGATGGCATGAACAAATGGAGTCAGCCGAATTGTTTTCAGTACAACGATCTTGATGTACTGCAAGTTCCAAAAGAGTACATAACTTTAGGACTACATTGTGGACAAGGGTTTAGAACTTGAGTACACTGTATTTTTCTTCTTTGATGAGGAATTCAAGCGTGATCTAGAGATTTTATCACTCATTGCAACTGGAAAAACCTGATGGTTTTTGCATCAATACAGGTTCATGTTCTGACAATGATTCATTCCAGCCTATTTAGATGGAATCAAGATTATCGTTGTTGATTGAGACTGAACTAGTAAACAGTCACCTTGTTCCAATGATGTTTTTGTCTGTTGAGCTATATTCAATACGAGGATCTTGAAGTAGTGCAAGTTCCAAAAGAGTACATTCATGACCACATTGTACATGATTCATTCCAGCCTATTTAGATGGAAACAGGATGATCACTGTTGATTGAGACTGAACTAGTAAACAGTCACCTTGTTCCAATGATGTTTCTATCTGTTGAGCTATATCCAATATGAGGATCTTGAAGTAGTGCAAGTTCCAAAAGAGTACATAACTTCAAGACCACATTGTGGACAAGGGTTTTAGAACATGAGTACACTATACTGTACTTCTTTGATGAAGAAGTCAAGCTTGATCTAGAGATGAATCTATCAAACATGTAGCAAGCAAAACTATGGTGATCAATAGTGGAAGGTTTGTTTGTTTTATTAGCGAATGGTATCAAATACTCAAACATTTCTATATTTTTAAGGGAGGTTATTATAAAAATTTGCCTAAAATTTTATATTTCAAATATAAGTTATCACTAAAATTCGCCAACTTTTTTATTTTTCAAATGGAAATAACTATCAAAATTTGCCAAAATATTTATACTTATAATATGCGATACTTAGAGAAATTCACCCATATTTATATACTTCTGAGAGAGAGGGGTGGTCTTATTTTTTACCCTGGTGGTGTATGCATTGGTGCCTGAACAACAATGCATAAAATTGGACGATAAAGTAGTGAAATGTATTCTTGTTGGGTACAGTTCTGAAAGCAAAGGCCATCGTCTATATCATCCACAAACAAAATGCATTTTGGTTAGCCATGATGTTGTTTTTGTGGAAGATGTTATTCAGCCATTACTTTCATATAATAAGGAGACATCAATTAGCTCCAAAGTCTTGTATGGTACTTTGCTTACTCTTTCAACAGGTGGATATTCTAATGTTGGTCCTAATGAGGCAGCCTCTCAACCTTTACAGGTTTCATGTGATGATGCAGATCATTCTATTTCTTATGTAGATTCATGATGCGCTTATTGATGAGAGTGCTAATATTGAGCAGGCAAAAATTATGCCAAAATGGCTGGTGCAGACTTTGTGTGACAGCAAATTAGAGGCACCTCTATCATATCATACTTGTTCTGGCTCTCATAGTGCGTGTTTTGCATCAGATTGCTATGCTATGGCTCCCTGTAGTTTTTGTGATGAGAATGAGCATGTTTTGTCAGTGATGAAACCCAAAATTCTAAAAATTGGACGGTTGTTATGCAATCTGAATATGATGATATAGTGAAGAATGGTACCTGGTCTTTATGTGACTTGCCTCCAAGAAAGAAGGCCATTGGCACTAAGTGGGTATACAGCTAAAGCATAAGCCTGATGGAACAATTGACAAGTATAATGATAGGCTTGTTGCAAAGGGTATGCACAGGACAGAGCCATTGATTTTTATGAGACTTTTGCACCTACATGTCAAATGACTACTGTTTGTAGCATCTCTGCACTTGCAGCTCATCATAGTTCGAATGTACATTAGTTGGACATTAAAACTACATTTCTGAATGGTGGCTTGCATGAAGAAGTGTATGTCTTTTAACCCATGGATTTGTACAAAAAGGGCAAGAAAAAACAAATGTGTAGATTGAAAAGGCATTATATGATTTGAAGCAAGCACCACATGCTTGGTATGAAAAGATACATGCCTCTTTGATTGCACATGGTTTTGAGAATAGTCCAACTGAAAGCACCTTATATGTTAAGCATGCTAATGATGTGCTTCTGATCATTGTTGTGTATGTTGATGACATGCTGCTCATTGGTCCTCATGAGAAGCATATTGCTGATTTTAAGGCTGATCTACATGCCTCATTTGAGATGTCACATTTGGGGCATTTGCATCATTATTCGGGCATTCAATTTATGCAAGTTGATGGTGGAATAGCTGTGTCAAACAAAATATATTGACACACTATTGCAGTGTTTTGGCCTTGAAGATTGTAAACCTATTGCCACTCCTATGGAGACAGGTTTACGATTGAGTCTTCATGATGTTGGAGATGCATTTGATGTTGTTCTCTATCAGCAAGCTCTTAGATGCTTGATTTACTTATGCATTACTCAACGAGATATTCAGTTTGTTGTCTCACAGATGAGCAGGTTTATGCATAGCCCAGGTGTCAAACATTGGCAGGTGGTTAAGCGCATCTTCCGCTACTTGAGTGGTACTCGGCTACTTGGATTGTTTTATCCCAAGTGGGGATCACTACCGCTTCTGACTCTGACTAGGTTGGTTGCTATGACACGCGTGTGTCCACTAGCGGCTTTTGCTTCATGCTTGGTAGCTCATGTATATCTTGGTTGAGCAAGAAGCAGCCTACTGTAGACACTTCTAGTTGTGAGGCTGAGTATAGGGAAGTTTTCACAGCGATTGTTGAGTGTGTGTGGCTCAGACACCTTATGGCTGATTTGGGTGTTGGTGAGTCTTCTACCACGACCATCTTCACTGATAGTCACAGCACATTGACAATTACAAGGAACCCTATGTTCCATGCTCACACTAAGCACATTGAGGTGCATTGTCATTATGTTAGGGAGAGGTTCTCTATTGGAGAGATCACCTTGGCATATGTGCCCACGTAGGAGAACATTGCAGAACTTTTCACAAAGGCTCTACCTAGGAAGAATTTTGAAGCTTTCTGCAAAGCTTTGGGCTTATTTACTTTTGTGTATTGATTCCATATAGTTTGGCCCTTCCTTATACATAAGTGTCAGTGCCTTCTTCACTGCCTCACTCCAAAGGGGGATTTAATGATATATTTAGGTAGTGATGTGTGTGAACACACTAGGAACATCGGTCTTTAGGAGTCTTGTATATACGCCTATTGCCCTAATGGGTTACTTATCGTTGTACATTCTCTTGGTAATACATTGAGTATTGTGTGTTATGCTCCAAGCTTCTTCTTCTTCCTTGTGATGTTTGCATGCTTCCACAAAGCTTGAACTCCAATAGTCAAGTTGACCAACTAGCATCAAATTGCATGATAACTGAGGTACATGGCATACATTATGCGCAATAAATTTTGAGCCATCAATGAACTGCACCACATCTCCAATCCCAACAGCATCACACTAGCGAGAGTCATCAAGTCTCATGGTACCAAGAGACTTTGATGCATAAGTAGAGAACCATTCTCTATGTGGTTTCACATGAAAAGAAGAACATCATCCATAAGAGCCTCAGTGGGCATAGTAATATTGAGTGTCAACACATCAGCATCATCAAAAAAGCATTAATTTCTTCAATCTTCACAATTGAAGCAGATGGTGCAAGTAGCTATTTAACATGCCCATCCACATTCTATCCTTTACCTTTAGCATTCTTTAATGCATGGCAGTCTTTCTTCATGTGTCCTTTCTTATGAAAATAATGGCATTCAATATCCCTCTTCCTTGATTTACTTCTACTCTTATTCCATTGACCATTATTTTCCTTGTTCTTGCTCCTACCAGATTGCAAACCACTCAAGAGTGCCAACCATAGGTTTTCTACAAATGTCCTCATTCAAGAGTGCCAATCATAGATCCATCTTACTAATTTGCATGTATTACATGGCTTGTTCATGAACCATGCTTAATCCTTCTCTTTTCATAGTCATGTAATTTCTTTCTGCTGTGTTCAATTGTCTACTTGCATACGCAAGGGGAATATTGATGTTTCCTTCACATGTGGGTTGTGCTAGCACACATCCACTAGCATAATTGGAAGCGTCCACATGAACATGGAATGGATTAGTTCAATCTGGTGTTGTCAAAATCGGTGCTAAACACAATTGTTGTTTAATCTCGTTGAAAGAATTTTCACACTCTTCATTCCACTCAAAGTTACTCAGAAGGTTTTAAAGGAGCTTTGCAATTATAACATACATGTGAATAAAACATCTATAGTATCCTCAATGTCCTATAAAAGCCTATACTTCCTTGAAATTCTTTGGTCTAGGTAGCTTCACAATGGCCCTAACCTTATCTTCATCTGTTGAGATCCCATTCTTTGACACTATGTGTCCTAGAATATTGCCTTGATTGACCATGAAAACACATTTTTCTAGGCTAAAACAAACCCAATATTCTTGAAAGTTATCAAAGATATGTTTAAGCTCTGGGATATGTGTCTGCGTGATGCTGGAATGAGCCCACAAGTCATCAACATACAACTCTAAGTTCTTTATGATATATCAGCCTTTGAAATCTATCCAGAGCATTGATGAGTCCAAATGGCACCACATGAAATGCAAAGATACCCCACTCTATAGAAAAAGTTGTATTATGTTGGTTTTCATGAGTGGTGGCTACTTGATTGTAGCCTAAAAATCCATCAAGGAAGCTATAAACATCCTTGCCTGCTACATGTTCTAATAGGTGTTCTGTGATAGGAAGTGGATAGCTATCTCATATGGTGGTTGCGTTAACTTTTTTCATGTTAGTGCATACATGTAGCTTTCCATTCTTTCTAGGAACTACCACAATGGGTGTTACCCATTTTTTATGCTCAATTTCGTAGATAAAATCTATCAAGCAATCTATTTCCTCCTTAATCTTGATCATGTTATTATCATTATATGTGTAAGGTTTCTGCTTGGTGGGCTCAGCTTCTAAGGACATCAATATTCTATGAGAACAGATATCTGGATCCACTCCTTTCAGGTCCTTATAACTCCAAGCAATTACATCTTTGTAATCTCTTAGTAGATTTATGAATTCCCATTCTTCTTCTTCACTTAAGTCATCCTATGTATGTACATCTTTTGTCGCCATCTTCTATGGTTACTACAAATTTTTTGGCCTTTTCTTTGTTGTCATAGGCTTCTCCTACAAATGCTTCTTATTTGGGCATTCATATCATGTCTTTCTATCCTCTATCTTGTATTTCTTGAAATTTTTGGGCACTTCAAACAAGGATTCTTCTTCTTCTAGTTGGTTACCTTCTTCTTTCCATTCTTTTTCTCACTCTTGTCATCTTCTATCATAGTCAACTTTTTCTCCTTCTCACATCTTTCAAATTCTTGAGTTCTAGCCTCTATCATATAGAGATATGCTTCCTCTAAGGCACAAAATGATTCCATGATGATAGATTCCTCATCCTCCTCATCATTGACTTCCATGAGTATAGATGAGCTAGGCTCACAGTCTTCTAGAAGAGGGTCAAACATGAGTGGTCGAATGGTGAAAATCGAGATGTTTTAGCATTTTCATCACAACAGGATGTCCAATGCTCCTCATTGATAGCTATGTCCATAGTGGCTAAGATTTCTACCCAACCATGGGGTTCAAACTCCTCATTAGGGAATTCCATAGGTGCATAGGCTAGGTCTTGAATAGATCTAGGGTTCTCATTAGCACCTACAGTTCTAGAGTTTAAACTTTTCCCTTCCTCCACTACAACTTTACACATCCATAAGTGTATGTCCTCATGCATCCATGAAGATTATGATCCTATGGAATGCACCAACTGTGTCTCATCTAATGTTCTATGGACTGGTTCCATTACAAGGGCAATACATCTCTATGAGAATAGTCTTTGAGATTGACTTTAGTGGTCACACCTAACTATTGTAAGTACAAGGAATTGGTTCCCCAATCTTGCACTATCTACAATTGTGTCATGAAGGGTATTCCTAAAATTATCTCGTAGACATGGTTTTTACCAAAATCACATACGAAAAAAGTGTGTTCAAAATCAACACCACAAGTAGTGAGAGTTATCCCTTCTAGCAACCCTAAGAGTTTCTCAATATGTTCATCTGTTATTTGCAACTTCATCCTAGAATGGTCTAAGAGTTGGCTTGCCCGATGTTTCCATAGGGAATTGGTAGCAATATCAATGCCCATTCCCAAATCCAAAATAGCTTTTGTTGTAGAGCCTTGATGAGTGATAGGAAGATAGATTTTTCCTTCTTGTCGTTTGCTCGTGTCACCTATCTTATCCAAGGGTATTTATGGAACTGTCCTAGGTGATCCTACTTGAGATTGAGGTGTACCTATCTTTGGCACTTGATTAGCTATGTGTTTCCATAATTCAAGTTTAATCTGGAGTAGCTCCTCTAAAGTGAGGTGACACTGCACCTTAATGTTCTTCACTACTTCCATGTTCCTGGGTAGAACTGATTCCTCGATTCTTACCATATTTTTGGGAGCTCTCATGTGAATAGACCTTGACTCCCAAGGGCCTGTGAAGTGAGGCAATTCTTGCAAGGAATTGGATTCAAAATCTAGTTGTTCACTTGTTTGCATGTCTCCTTGCTCCCCATAGATAGAGGGAATGTCATGAGGGAATTGATTCTAACGATCATCTGCTATCTCAATAGGAGGAGGGTTCTCACTCTCCTTAGCCCATTTATCCTCTTGAATTTCTCTTAAGAACTCTTGAGAGTAATGATTTATAGAGGAAGGAACCCTCTCATCTATAGAATTAGGAACATAAGCATTTTGAGAGGGTAAGCTATTTCTATCACTTCCAGTATTTTCTAGTTTGCTCATCTTTCTTGCCCATTGTCTCTTTGTTCTTCCCCAGATATCCTTCCAAGCTCTCATTATTTTCCTAGCCCCACTGTTTGATTCACTAGACTCTAATTCCTTCTCCTGACTCACACTCATAGTCTGATGTAGAGCTTGAGCTCTAGTCACTACTTGTATCGGCGTTCTAGTTGTCACAGTTCCATTGGGTTCTACGACCAAGCCAATACCATTGATTGGTGTAATACTTTGTGTATTGACTAGATTCTTAGGAAAAACTCTCAAGAGGTACTCCTTTTCACAAGCATGGCAAAATCCTTGAATGAACACAGATTGTGGTTGTCCTTGTGAAGGAAATGGACAATCACATATGAAGTGATCTCCTTGACACATGTAGCATGGTCCTCTAGGTGCTTGGGGTCTCATATGCCTTAATTGAGGCCTAGGGTTAGGATTTGCGTACGTCACATTGGAGTATTTAGGCTCCCAATTTGGTTCTATGGAGGTTTCATATGGATAGAACTCATTGTGCTCAGACGAATCCATGTAGTAAGCTGATGGGCTATCCACATGGGTTGCGTCAAAGCTTTGAGCATTTGGACCACTTTTTGAAATCATTGGGGAAGTTGGAACTATAACTCTATTCAAGGTATCCTCTTCGCAACATATTGACAAAAATAGCATTGGTAGGGGGTGGAGATTGTTGACCTAACAAGGGTTGTGGTCTCTGGTGAGCTAGGTATTGAGGCGATTATGGCCACTAAGGCCTAGGGTATGGATATTGATGGTATTGGTTTTGGTATTTCCCTGGTTGTTGATATGGCTATTGATAGTTTTGCCTAACCACATGTCTTTTAATAATGGAATATGATTTTGAAGTGGTATTAAGGAAAGGAAAGACTCACCTTCGGGCGGATCACTCTTCTAGACTTACTTCAAGAGAACCATCGCAAGGAGTGTCGGATGAACTTCATGCTTACTTGTTCAAATCCGAAGTAGCTCCTAAATGGGCTAAAACTATTGTGCCGATTCTTACTTTTGGATCCAAAAATCCTATAATGAAAGCAAAGGACAAAGAGATTGGCAAATCTCAAAAGTATCATGCACTTGCAGGAAGCATATACAAACAAAACACTCTTGAAATCTTAACTTGTTGTGTGGAAAAAGAAGAATACAATAAATGGTTCCAACTGACACATGTAGGTGCATTAGAGCGACATCATTCAAAACACCAAACCCTATAGACTCTAAGGAGATTAGGGATATATTGGCCAACTATGGAAGCAGATGTCCAATTTGTATCAATAAACCACCTGTTGAGCATGCAACTTTGTATCAAGTGTCGTTAATACTTGATTGGAGAAATCCATTAGTTGACTTTTTTAGGACAAAAACATTCCCTCAATAGATGACTTTAGCATGAAGAAGGAATCTAAAGAAGGAGTCTCGAGACTATACGCTCATTGGAAAGAGCCTATATAGGTGTGGATGAGATGGATACCTAAGATTATGCATCCATGAAAGTGAATATCTAAAGATCTTAGAAATGCACACAAAGGTGTTGGAGGAGGAAACTTTGGACCTGATCGAGTGATCAAAGCAATTGTGTTCTTAGGTCTTATGGATGCTCATACATATGTGAAGCAATGTGATATATGTTAGAGAACTCAGTATCCAATATGCAAGGATGAGATGCCAATAAGACCCTTGATGGGAGGAATGGCATTCTCTAAGCAGGGAATAGACTTTGTAGGTCCTATTTTTTGGAGTTAGACATCTGTGGAAGCACGCGAACAACACAAGGAAGAAGAAGAAGATTGGAGCACAACACACAATACTGAATGTATTACTAGAGAATGTACAAAGATGAGTAGCCCATTAGGGCAATAGGCGTATATACAAGCCGGGGGAAAAAACCTCCTCAAGAGGGAAAAAAGTGCCCCCGCGGTCCTAGAGTGTTCACACATATCACTACCTAAATATATCAACAAATCCCCCTTGGGAGTGATGTGGTGAACAAGTAGCTTGCACTCATGTATAAGGAAGTGCCAAGCTATGTGGAAATCACTCCACAAAAGGAAGTAAGCCCAAAGCTTTGCGAAAAGCTTCAAACTTCTCCCTAGGCAGAGGGTTCATGAAAAGGTCTGCAATGTTCTCCTGTGTGGGCACATATGCCAAGCTGATCTCCCCAGCAAAGAACCTCTCCCTTACATAATGATAATGCACCTCAATGTGCTTAGTGCGAGCATGGAACACAGGGTTCCTCGCAACTGCCAATGCGCTCTGACTGTCAGTGAAGATGGTGGTGGCAAAAGACTGACCAACACCCAAATCAGCCATAAGGCATCTGAGCCACACACACTCAGCAGTAGCTCTGAAACCTGCCCTATACTCAGCCTCACAATTGGAAGTGGCCACAGTATGCTGCTTCTTGCTCAACCAAGATATACATGAGCTACCAAGCATGAAGCAAAAGCCACTAGTCGACACATGAGTGTCATAGCAACCAACCCAGTATGAGTCAAAAAAAGCATGCAAATCTGGCGGTACTGATCCCCCCTTGGGATAAAACAACCCAAGTCACCGATTACCACTCAAGTAGCGAAAGATGCGCCTAATCGCCTGCCAATGCTTGACACATGAGCAATGCATAAACCTACCCATCTGTGAGACAGCAAACTGAATATTTGGCGGAGTAATGCATACGTAAATCGGGCATCCAACAGCCTGCTGATAGAGGATAGCATCAAATGCATCTCTAGCATCATGAAGACTCAATCGTAAACCTGTCTCCATAGGAATGGCAATAGGCTTACAGTCTTCAAGGCCAAAACACTGCAATAATGTGTCAATGTACTTCCTTTGACACAAAGCCATTCCACCATCAACTTGCATAAATTGAATGCTCAAATAGTGATGCAAATGCCCCAAATCAGACATCTCAAAAGAGGCATGCAAATCAGCCTAAAAATCAGCAATGTGCTTCTCTATAGGACCAGTGAGCAGCATGTCATCAACATAGACAACAATGATCAGAAGCACATCATTAGCATGCTTAACATACAAGGTGCATTCCGTTGGACTGTTCTCAAAACCATCTGCAATCAGATAGGCATGTATCTTCTCATACCAAGCACGTGGTGCTTGCTTTAAACCATATAATGCCTTCTTTAACATGCACACCTAGTTTTCATGCCCTTTCTACACAAAGCCACGGGGCTGAAAAACATACACTTCTTCATGCAAGTCACCATTCAAAAATGCAAATTTAATGTCCACAGTTCCAACCATGATGGGCTGCAAGTGCACAGATGCTCCCAGCAGTAGTCATACGGCATGTAGGTGCAAAGGTCTCATCAAAATCAATGCCTCTTTCATGGGCATAACCCTTTGCAACAAGCCTAGCCTTATCCCTGTCAACTGTTCCCTCATGCTTATGCTTCAGCTTGTAAACCCACTTAGTGCCAATGGCCTTCTTGCTAGGAGGTAGATCACATTAAGACCAAGTACCATTCTTCATTATTGCATCATATTGAGATTCCATAGCAGCCATCCAATTTTTTGAATTTTGTGCTTCATCAAACGAAACAGGCTCAGTCTCATCACAAAGACTAGATGTAGCCATAGAATAGCAATCTGATGCAAAAGAGGCACTATGAGAGCCTAATCGAGTATGATATGACAGAGATGCATCTAATTTGCTATCATGCAAAGTTTGTACCAACAATTTTGGCATAGTTTTTGCCTCCTCAATGTCAGCTCTCTCATCAACAAGTGCATCATGTAAATCTGCATCAGAAATGGGATGATCTGCATCATCACATGAAACGTGCAAAGGCTGAGAAGTTGCCTCATTAGGACCAGCACTAGACTGTCCACCTGTAAAAAGAGGCAGCAAAGTATCATACATGTCTTTGGAGCTAACAGATTTCTGCTTAGTACATGAAAGCAATGGCTCAATAGCATCTTCCACAAAAACAACATCACGGCTAACCAGAATGCATTTAGTCTGTGGATGATACAGACGATAGCCTTTACTTTCAAAATTGTACCCGACAAAAATACATTTTACTACTTTATCATCCAATTTTCTACGATGTTGTTCAGGCACTAATGCATATGCCAAACAACCAAAAACATGCAAATGTGCAATAGATGGCATGCGATCATGCCAAGCCTCATATGGAGTGATAGATTGTAGTGCTTTAATGGGACACTTGTTAAGTACATATGCTGCACACATGACAGCCTCAAGCTAGAAACTATGTGGTAGAGCCTGACTCTTGACCATACACCTCGCCATTTCCATGAGTGACCTGTTGTTTGGTTCAGCAACTCCATTCTGTTGAGGTGTATACGGTACTGTACACTGGTGTTTTATCCCACGTTCAGCCAAAAATGCACTAAAATCAGAAGACATATATTCCCCCCCTCGATCTGAACGGAGGGTGCCCATTTTACATGCTGACAGATTTTCACCCAAAACCAAAAACTGTTTGAAGCACATGAACACTTTGGACTTTGCCTTCAATGGATATACCCATGCATTCCTAGAAAAATCATCGATGAAAGTCACAAAGTAAATATAATTTCCAAAAGAAGGTATCTGCATAGGACCACAGACATCACTACGTACAAGCTGCAATTTTTTAGTAGCCCGAACTGAACCATCTTTTGGAAAGGACAAACACTACATTTTGCCCAAAATACAGCCTTCACAAACATGTTTTCCAGGTGCCTCAAGTTTGGGCAAAGAGGACACCATTTCATATTTCAGCAAAAAATTCAGATGACCAAAGCATGCATGCCAAAGCTTTGCATTTGACATGGCCTGAGAATCATGTACTGCACATGCCACATCATTTATAGATCTTTCATAGTCTATGAGCTTATACAGTCCACGACATAAAATGCCAGAAGCAATAATTACATTTGCATTTGACAGATCATGAACTGTACATCTGTCATCAACAAATTTCACAACCAAGCCAATCTTGGCTAATGCAGAAAATAATAACAGATTTTTCTTGATCCCTGGCACAAACAAAGCATCTTACAAAGTGAAAGAACTACCATCAGCAGTAGTCAAAATGAGCTTACCAACTCCCATAACAGGATAAGAGGAGTTGTTGGCACATATAACAATATTCCTTGTAGGGGTAGGCTTGAGTGAAGAGAAGAAATTGTGCTACGTTTGGATGATACAAATTACCCATTATGGGCATATATGATGTGTCATGTATTGATAGAAAAACGGCTATGGAATATTGTGCAGGATATTGAAAAACGCCCTACGACACCTACAAATATAGTTATTGAAGGTGATGCAAATGCATTGAAGATGATGATCTTTAGATTCCCGTTCATGTTGCACTCCCTGTTGCACCTACTACAAAGAAATTTTGATGGGATGGAAAAGATTCTCAGGCATATACATTGATAGATTTTTCCATCAAATGTTCCATTATCCTTCACATTCACTCTTACAATACAGCAAAAGATATTTCGGATATACGTATCACTTTATACCAAGCAAGAAATTAGGCTTGTGTTGCTTACCTCCAAAAATAGTTAGAGAGTGAGCATATGAGTGGAAAAGATTCTATGGATAGTTTTTTGACAAAGATCAAAGATTTGAAGGAGAAGTTGATTTCTATTTATGAGATCTTGCCAGATAGTTCACCTGTGCAGATTGTTCTTAATGGTCTTCCATATCCATATCAGAGTTTTGCTTATATTCTTCAATTGATGATGAATGGCAATCCAAATGTCTTAACATTTGGAGAGTTCATCTTTGTTTTGTTGCACGAAGATCAATCAAGTCAGAACAAGTCCATTATGTGTGTTGCAAATCAAGCTTTCTTAGCTAGTCACAAGGGCAAAGGTAAATGGAGCTCATCTACTGGTAAGCAAAAATCTGTTGATGCTACACAGTCAAAGAAGGAAGACAAGGATGAAAAGAAAACAAAAAAGCAAATATAGTCTTTCAAATATTATAAAGGAAATAATCATGTCATAAAGAGTTGTCCAAAACTAATTGCAAAACAGGCAAAGAAGAAAGTCATTATAGAGGCCTCTACACGAAAAACAGAGTATCTTGTGCAAAATGAAGAATGGGTGTTTAATATTGTTTGTAGCTATGACCCATCTTCTCATGAGTAGTGTATGGAGTAGACTCAGATATTTGGTACTTTGATAGTAGGATAACTAAACATATTACCTCGCAGTGCAGTTTCTTTAGCTCACTTGAACCTACCCCTACAAGGAATACGGCCACATGTGTAAACAACCCATATCCTATAATGGGAGTTGGTAAGAACATTTTCACTACTACTCATGGTAGTTGTTTCGCATATCCAGATGCTTTGTATGTGCTAGGGATCAAGAAAAATAAGTTGTCAGTTTCAACATTATCCAAGATTGGCTTGGTTGTCAAATTTATTGATGAAAAGTGTACAAATAACGATCTCTCAAATGGCGATGTCATTATTGCTTCTGGCATTTTATGTCGTGGGTTGTATAAGCTCATAGACTCTGAAAAATCTATCAATGATTCAACATGTGCAGTTCAAGATTCTTAGGCTATCTAATGCAAAGCTTTAGCATGCATGCTTTGGTCATCTAGATTTTGCTAGTTTGTTATGCCTGTAGAAATCCAAAATGGTGTTCTCTCTATCCAAACTTGAGGACCTTGTAAACATGTCTATGAACTTGAAGGTTGTACTTTGGGAAAAATGCAACCTTCCTTCTTCCCAAGATGGTTCGGTTCATGCTACTCATAAGTTATAGCTTGTTCATAGTGATGTATGAGGTCCTATGCACACACCTTCTTTTGGGAACTACCTTTACATTGTGAATTTTATTAATGATTTCTCCAGGCATGCATGGGTGAATCCATTGAAAGTAAAGTATGAAGTTTTTATATGCTTCAAACACTTATTTATTTTGGCTTAAAATTTATCACCATGTATATTAGGCATCCTCCGTTCTGATTGAGGGGGGAATACATGTCTTTTGATTTCTATGCATTTCTAACTAAACATGAGATAAAATATCCTATACACCTCAATAGAATGAAGTTGTTGAATGAAAGAACATGTTTCTCATGGAGATGATGAGATGTATGATCAAAAGTCAGACTTTACCACATGGCTTTTGGCTTAAGACTATTACATGTGCAGCATATCTACTTCATAGGTGTCACCAAAGCACTGTAATCTATCACTCCATATGAGGCTTGGCATGGTTGTAAGCCATTTGTTGCTCATCTGTGTGTCTCTGGTTGTGTTGCATATGCATTAGTGCCTAAATAATGTAGGAAATTGAATAATAAAGCAGTGAAACATATTTTTGTTGGATACAATTTTGAAAGCAAATGCTATCATCAGTATCATCCATAGACTAAACGCATTTTGGTTAACCATGATGTTGTTTTTGTGGAAGATACAATTCAGTCATTATTTTCATGTACTAAAGAGGCATTAATTAGCTCCAAAGATGTGTATGACACTTTGTTGCCTCTATCTATAGGTGGACAGTCAAGCTCTAATCCAAATGAGGCAATTTCTCAACTTTTATAGGTTCCACATGATGATGCAGATCATTCCATTGTTTATGCAGATTTACGTGATGCATTGGTTGAGAAGAGGGCTGATATAGAGGGGGCAAAAACTATGCCAAAATGGTTGGTGCAAACTTTGAGAGATAGCAAATTAGATGCACCGCTATCATATCATACTCGTTTAGGCTCTCATAGTGCTTTCTTTTTGCATCAGATTGCTATGCAATGGCTGCCTCTAGTCTTCAGTATGAAAATGAGTGTTGTTCTTTCGATGAAGCGCAAAATTCAAAAAATTAGATGGCTATTATGCAATCAAAATATGATGTATTATGAGAAAAGGTACTTGATCTTTATGTGATTTGCTTCTGGGCAAAAAGGCCATTGACACTAAATGGGCATACAAGCTAAAATGTAAGCCTAATGGAACAGTTGACAGGTATAAGGCTAGGCTTGTTGCTAAACGTTACACTCAAGAAAGAGTTATTGATTTTGATGAGACCTTTGCACCCACATGCTGAATGACCATCGTGCATAGCATCTTTGCACTTCCAACTCATCATGGTTGGAATGTACATCACTTCGACTTTAAAATTGCATTTTTGAGTGATGACTTACATGAAGAGGTGTATGTATTTCAGCCCTATGCTTTTTTTCAAGAAGTGCATAAAAACAAAGTGTGCAAGTTGAAAAAGGCATTATATGGTTTGAAACAAGCACCACGTGCTTGGTATAAAAAGATACATACCTACTTGATTGCACATGGTTTTGAGAAGAGTCCAACTAAGAGCTTTTGGAGTTAGACGTCTGCGGAAGCACACAGCACAAGGAAAAAGAAGAAGATTGGAGAACAACACACAATACTAAATTTATTACTAGAGAATGTACAAAGATAAGTAGCCCATTAGGGCAGTAGGCGTATATACAAGCCAGGGGAAAAAAACCTCCTAAAGAGGGAAAAAAGTGCCCCGGTGGTCATAGACTGTTCACACACATCACTACCTAAATATATCAACAAATCCCCCCCTAGAAGTGATGCGGTGAACAAGTAGCTGGCACTCATGTATAAGGAAGTGCCAAGCTATGTGGAAATCACTCCACAAAAGGAAGTAAGCCCAAAGCTTTGCGAAAAGCTTCAAACTTCTCCCTAGGCAAAGCCTTCGTGAAAAGGTCTACAACGTTCTCCTGTGTGGGCACATATGCCAAGTTGATCTCCCGAGCAGAGAACCTCTCCCTCACATAATGATAATGCACCTCAATGTGCTTAGTGCGAGCATGGAACACACGGTTCCTCACAACTGCCAATGCGCTCTGACTGTCAGTGAAGATGGTGGTGGCAGAAGACTGACCAACACCCAAATCAGCCATAAGGCATCTGAGCCACACACACTCAACAGTAACTGTGAAAGCTTCCTTATACTCAGCCTCACAACTGGAAGTGGCCATAGTAGGTTGCTTCTTTCTCAACCAAGATATACATGAGCTACCAAGCATGAAGCAAAAGCCACTAGTGGACACATGAGTGTCATAGCAACCAGTCCAATCAGAGTCAGAAAAAGCATGCAAATCTGGCGATAGTGATCCCCCCTTGGGATAAAACAACCCAAGTAGTCCAGTACCACTCAAGTAGAGAAAGATGCGCTTAACCGCCTACCAATGCTTGACTCTTGGGCAATGCATAAACGTGCTCATCTGTGAGACAGCAAACTAAATATCTGGCCTAGTAATGCATAAGTAAATCAAGCATCGAACAGCCTACTGATAGAGAATAGCATCAAATGCATCTCCAACATCATGAAGACTCAATCATAAACCTGTCTCCATAGGAGTGGCAATAGGCTTACAGTCTTCAAGGCCAGAACGCTGCAATAATGTGTCAATATATTTCGTTTGACACAAGCCCATTCCACCATCAACTTGCCCAAATAGTGATGCAAATGCCCCAAATCAGACATCTCAAAAGAGGCATGCAAATCAGCCTTAAAATCATCAATGTGCTTCTCTATAGGACCAGTGAGCAGCATGTCATTAACATAGACAACAATGATCAGAAGCACATCATTGGCATGCTTAACATACAAGGTGCGTTCCGTTGGACTGTTCTCAAAACCATTTGCAATCAGATAGGCATGTATCTTCTCATACCAAGCACGTGGTGCTTGCTTTAAACCATATAATGCCTTCTTTAACTTGCACACTTGGTTTTCATGCCCTTTCTACACAAAGCCACGGGGCTGAAAAACGTACACTTCTTCATGCAAGTCACCATTCAAAAATGCAGTCTTAATGTCCAATTGATGTACATTCCAACCATGATGGGCTGCAAGTGCACAGATGCTCCCAGCAGTAGTCATACGGCATGTAGGTGCAAAGGTCTCATCAAAATCAATGCCTCTTTCATGTGCATAACCCTTTGAAACAAGCCTAGCCTTATACCTGTCAACTATTCCCTCATGCTTATGCTTCAGCTTGTAAACCCACTTAGTGCCAATGGCCTTCTTGCTAGGAGGCAATTCACATAAAGACCAAATACCATTCTTCATTATTGCATCATATTGAGATTCCATAGCAACCATCCAATTTTTTGAATTTTGTGCTTCATCAAACGAAACAGGCTCAGTCTCATCACAAAGACTAGATGTAGCCATAGAATAGCAATCTGATGCAAAAGAGGCACTATGAGAGCCTGATCGAATATGATATGACAGAGGTGCATCTAATTTGCTATCACGCAAAGTTTGTACCAACAATTTTGGCATAGTTTTTGCCTCCTCAATGTCAGCTCTCTCATCAACAAGTGCATCATGTAAATCTGCATCAGAAATGGGATGATCTGCATCATCACATGAAACCTGCAAAGGCTGAGAAGTTGCCTCATTGGGACCAGCACCAGACTGTCCACCTGTAAAAAGAGGCATCAAAGTATCATACATGTCTTTTGAGCTAACAGATGTCTCCTTAGTACATGAAAGCAATGGTTGAATAGCATCTTCCACAAAAACAACATCACGACTAACCAGAATGCATTTAGTCTGTGGATCATATAGACGATAGCCTTTACTTTCAAAATTGTACCCAACAAAAATACATTTTATTGCTTTATCATCCAATTTTCTGTGATGTTGTTCAGGCACTAATGCATATGCCAAACCAAAAACACGCAGATGTGCAACAGATGGCTTGCGGTCATGCCAAGCCTCATATGGAGTGATAGACTGCAGCACTTTAGTGGGACACCTGTTGAGTATACATGTTGCACACATGATAGCCTCAAGCCAAAAACTATGTGGTAAAGCCTGACTCTTGACGATACACCTCGCCATCTCCATGAGTGACATGTTCTTTCGTTCAGCAACTCCATTCTATTGAGGTGTATACGGCACTGTACTCTGGTGTTTTATCCCACATTCAGCCAGAAATGCATTAAAATCAGAAGACATATATTCCCTCCCTCAATCTAAATGGAGGGTGCCCATTTTACATGCTGACAGATTTTCAGCCAAAACCAAAAAGTGTTTGAAGCACATGAACACTTTGGACTTTGCCTTCAATGGATATACCCATGCATGCCTGGAAAAATCATCGATGAAAGTCACGAAGTAAAGATAAGTCCCAAAAGAAGGTGTCTGCAGAGGACCACAGACATCACTATGTACAAGCTGAAATTTCTGAGTAGCCCGAACTGAACCATCTTTTGGAAAGGACGAATGCTGCATTTTGCCCAAAATACAACCTTCACAAACATGTTTTCCAGGTGCCTCAAGTTTGGGCAAAGAGGACACCATTTTAGATTTCTGCAGGCGTAGCAAACTAGCAAAATTTAGATGACCAAAGCATGCATGCCAAAGCTCTGCATCTGACATAGCTTGAGAATCATTTACTTCACATGCCAAATCATTTACAGATCTTTCATAGTCTATGAGCTTATACAACCCACGACATAAAATGCCAGAAGCAATAATCACATCCCCATTTGACAGATCATGAACTGTACACCTGTCATCAACAAATTTCACAACCAGGCCAATCTTGGCTAATGCAGAAACTGATAACAGGTTCTTCTTGATCCCTGTCATAAATAAAGCATCTGACAAAGTGAAAGAACTACCATCAACAGTAGTCAAAATGATCTTACCAACTCCCATAAAAAGATAAGAGGAGTTGTTGGTGCATGTAACAGTATTCCCTGTAGGGGCAGGCTCGAGTGAAGAGAAGAAACTGCACTACAAGGTAATATGTTTGGTCGCCCCACTATCAAAGTACCAAACATCTGAGTCTACTGCAGACATACACTGCTCATGAGAAGATGGGTCAAAACTGCAAACAGTAGTAAACACCCATTCTTCTTCCTGCATAAGATTAGTAGACTCCATTTTTGGTGTAGAGGCTTTTGCAACAACCATTTCAGCCTCTTTCTTCTTTGCCTCTTTTGCAGCCAGTTTTGGACAGTTCTTTATGATATGATCATTCCCTTTACAGTATTTACAAAACAATTTCTACTTTTCTGATTTTTTTTCTCATCTTTGTCTTGGTTCTTCGAATGTGGAGCATTTGCAGATTTCTGCTTACTAGTAGAAGAGCTCCATGTTCCTTTGCCCTTCTAATTAGCCAAGAAAGCTTGATCTGCAACACACATAATGGACTTGTTCTGCCTCAACTGATCTTCCTGCAACAAAACAGAAACTAACTCCTCAAATGACAAGGCATTTGGATTGCCTTTCATCATCAACCGAAGAGTAGAAGCAAAACTCTGATATGAATCTGGAAGACCATTCAGAACGGTCTGCACAAGTGAGCTATCTGGTATAACCTCATCAGCAGAAATCAATTGTTCCTTCAAGTCTTTGATCTTTATTAGGAAACTGTCCATAGAATCACCTTCATTCATGTACTCACTCCAACTGTTTTCGGAGGTAAGCAACACGAGCGTCATTCCTAGCTTGGTACAATGTGGTAAGTGTATCCCAAGCATCCTTAGTTGTTCTGCAAGAGCGAATGTGAGGAATAATGGCACGTTTGACAGCCAAAGCTATCAATGCATGTGCCTTGGCATTTCTACCATCCCAACGAATCTGCTCTGCAGTAGGTGCAGTAGAAACTCCAGCATGAACAGGAATATGCGGAATACCATCATCTTCGACACCTTCTGCATCAGCTTCAATACCTGCAATTGTAACAGTTGCAAGTGTGATAGGACGTTTTTCGACACCCTGCACAATGTTCCACAATCCTTTTGCAACCAACACATGTCGCATCATATAAGCCCATAACGGGTAGTTGGTACCATCCAACTTATCCTCAACAACCAACATACAGAATACATCACTGCTTTCAGCCATGGCCGGTGACTAAAATACCTTGATGCAAAAAATTGACTGTATCTCAAAAAGTTGAACAGAACTGCCCATACCAATTCTACTAAACCTGTAGCAGACTTCGAGATGCTTATATTGGCGAATAGAAACTGGTATATATCTTTGGCACAAAAAGATGAAATAGCCTACGCAAGCGCTGCCATAGTGCGTTCGGAGGCCGAAACGAGCTCAGATCGCGATTTCGGCACCACAGAGCGAAGCAGTTTTGATCTCGAAAACACGCTGAGTATGCTCACCAAATTTTGTGTGAATCTGAGACTGCAAACGGAGGAGTATCGACAATGCCCTAGATGAAGCGACAACCTGCTCTGATACCAATTGTTGGAGTTAAGACGTTTGCGAAAGCACGCGAACAGCACAAGGAAGAAGAAGAAGCTTGGAGCACAACACACAATACTGAATGTATTACTAGAGAATGTACAAAGATAAGTAGCCCGTTAGGGCAATAGGCATATATACAAGCTGGGGGAAAAAAACCTCCTAAAGAGGGAAAAAAGTGCCCCGGTGGTCCTAGAGTGTTCACACACATCACTACCTAAATATATCAACAAGAGCACCTTATATATTAAGCATGTAAATGATGTGCTTCTGATCATTATTGTGTATGTTGATTACATGCTTCTCACTAGTCCTAATGAGAAGCATATTGCTAAATTTAAAGCTGATTTGCATGCCTTTTTTGAGATGTCATATTTGGGGCATTTGCATCATTATTTGGGCATTCAATTTATGCAAGGTGATGGGGGAATAGCTTTGTTTCAAACAAAATATATTGATATATTATTCAATGTTTTAGCCTTGAAGATTGTAAACCTATTGCCACTCCTATGGGAAATAGATTTACAATTGAGTCTTCATGATGTTGGAGATGCATTTGATGTTATTCTCTATCGATAGGTTGTTAGATGCTTGTTTTACTTATGCATAACTCGGCATGATATTCAGATTTCTATCTCTCACATGAGCAGCTTATGCATTGCCCAAGTGTCAAGCATTGGCAGGCGCTTACACGCATCTTTCGCTACTTGAGTGGTACCCGACTACTTGGATTATTTTTTCCCAAGGAGGAATCACTATTGCTAAATTTACGTGCTTTTTCTAACTCTGACTGGCCAGTTGCTATGACACTTCTGTGTCCACTAGTGGTATTTGTTTCATATTTGGTAGTTCATGCATATCTTGGTTGAGCAAGAATCAACCTATTGTGACCACTTCTAGTTATGAGGCTGAGTATAGGGTAGCTTTCACAGCAACTGTTAAGTGTATGTGGCTCAAATGCCTTTTGGCTTATTTGGATGTTCGTGAGTCTTCTGCCACCACCATCTTCATGGACAGACAGAGCGCATTGGCAATTACGAGAACCCTATATTCCATGCTCGCACAAAGCATATTGAGCTGCATTATCATTATGTCAAGGAGAGGTTCTCTATTGGAGAGGTCAGTTTGGCATATGTGCCCACACAAGATAACATTGCATATCTTTTCACAAAGGCTCTGCCTCGAGAGAAGTTTGAAGCTTTCCACAAAACTTTGGGCTTATTTCCTTTTGTGGATTGATCTCTTTCCACATAGCTTAGCACTTCCTTATACATGAGTGCAAGCTCCTTGTTCACCGCATCACTCCCAAGGCCGATTTGTTAACATAATTTGATAGTCGTGTGTGAACACACTTAGGACCGTCGAGGCACTTTAGGATGTTTTTCCCCCCCAACTTGCATATATACCTATAACCCTGACATTCACTTACATTCAATATTGTGTGTTGCTTCGAGCTTCTTCCTCAAACTCTAACATAAAACTCAAGAATGTTACACTTAAAAAAACAATTAGCAAAAGAATTTAATGAAAATGATTTAGTATGATTATGTACCATTAAATGATGCTTAAAAGAAGAATTGACAATATCCTAAAGTTAAACTTGCACCATACTATTATGCACCATTTCACATTATTCATATTATCAATGACAATTCATTCGAATTAAATATTATCAATGACAATTCATTTGAATTAAATATACTATCTGACTAGAACATACATAACTATTTTCATATAAGTTTACTGAAACCATTCATAGGCACTTTGTCACTAACTCCTATTGTTGATGATCCTCCTCTACTTGAAGAATCTTAAATCTTAATTCCAAAGAAAATAATTGATCACGATGTAATCATTATACACGCAAATACTCAATATCATAGATGTTTAGATAAAAATCATTTTATAAAAGAATCTCAATGAATTCATAAAACTTCATTAACACCTCACTATGATCACTTAAATTCTACATACCTTTCATAATCACAAGAGTTTTAAGGCATGGACTTATTCGAATGTATCCAATCATAAATAAGAGAAATTATATTTTCCCTTATATTATATAAATTAAAAAGACCCGCATAGAGGATATTTTTTAAACAATTATAAAAATAGTGATAGAGATAAGGAGTGTTGTAGAACATGACTTTTATAAATAAAAGATAAGGCTCTTCATAAAAGTGAGCAACTTTTTATTCACAAGCTCACTTTTTGAAGTGCCACCTCATTGTGATTCTATATTTGAATGTCGTAAGAAACTATAGATACACGCACTCTAGAGACTCTTCCAATAGATTCCGTAGGGGGAGATTGAACCCAATGTTGTCATTTTCTAAGCATCCTTGTTTTCGCGTTTTTATGGTTTGTATTGTCTCTCTGTATGCGTGTTAGTAAGATCTTGGAACAAATAATATATTAGCAACAACCATACATGACTTAGTTGAGCTACATGATCATCCAACTATTAGTTTTCGATTCTATTCTTTCTTGTGGCTGAAGCTTTATCACATCTTCAATCAAAGCAATTCGGAGGTACCAAAACTAAGAGCCTCTCGACGCATCAAAAAATGGGAGCACCAAAATATCTTCAGAAGTTTAAAAAAATTCATTGGTATTATCATCGAGGCCTAAAGTTCTACTTTTGGGAAGGGTTCCAAGATCTCACTTGCCCATAATGCAAATATAATGAAGTCTAGAGGCCCAATTGGACATCAATTCTCTTTCAAAATCAAAGGAAGCTTTTTGTTTTTTCTTACATCCACGTATGCATCAATCCTGTAACTCTGTCGGTGAGTACCTGCATAATAATTTTGCATGGTTACATGGTTATACTTCGCCAGTTTGTCTTGATGCTCTCCTTGTCTTTTGCTTTATATTATCAAATTATTTCAATTTGATGACTCTATAGCAACATCTTGAAAAGGCCATGCATTTGAAATTCCCTTCAAAAGCACTCACTCGAACAAATCAACCACAACCGTCATACATGAATCAAAAAAGAAATTTACTACAATCCATCAACTTCAAGCTCTTACCACGAGGCAAGGAATCAATGATCTCCCAACTCAACTTACGTAAAACGCTTTGTTCCACAACTTGGCAATTGATGCCATCATTGTTTTCCACAAGGTGCAAAATGAGAACCGCATTCCCACAATCAAGCAAAAGGCAAACAGCCATTGCCAAAGATGTCGTTGAAATGACTCGCTACGAAATCATGCTCTTTCAAGTGATTCGCTACGGAATCCATGAGAGCTAAGAACACAACTCAACTATACAAAAATTATGAGTTCAATGACTACAATTGTTAACCTTCCACATTATCTCTAAGTCTGCTACATCTCTACACACTTCCAGTTGTAGGAATCACCAAAGCAATGGCAGCGGCCGAGGAAATAGCCCAACACTCGTCATTAGCAACACTATCTGAAGATGGCAAGGAAACGGTGCAGTTGCGGTCACTACATATGAACGCAAACCTTTCGACGACGCGTCCAGCTGGAGAACTAGAACTTCAAGCCCCTGAGAAGAGTTCTTCATAATTCTAACCCTTTATCCCATAATGGCTCTCCTTCAGTTCATATAGACGGCGGTCTTTCTTGCAAGACATGCAATAAGCCTATTGCGACTGTAGAGGCATAATATTGAAAAGAACACATATTCGAGTGTCAAAATAGACTTCAGAGGTCACGCGTCATTCATGGAGCTTCTTAGCAATTTACCGGAATTAACAACCCTTACAGTTCAGACAGACATGTGGCCAGCTTAAAAGGACACAATAAACCTCTTGCAGCTCTAGAAGTGGTATAATATTGATAAGGGCAGCTGTTCGAGTCTCTCGACAACGAATGGAGGGCAGCTGTTCGAGTCTCTCGACAACGAATGGAGTAATGTGCTGATAATAAAATGGAGTTACACTTGTCATTTACAACACTAGAGAGAGCACAACACCGAACAGGACACCTATTCAAGTCCATCAACGAAGACTTTCTTTTGAGAGTACAATGAATTGAAAACACACTCACACCCAACTTCATTCATTAGTAGAGGCACTCATCTGAGGAACTCAATCAAGACTTGTCCCAATTCACTGGTCTAGTGGTTGGGCCTCTCGCCTCTTGAGGCAGGGGCGAGGGTTCAATCCCTGGCAACATGTGAGGGACATGTAATCTGGAAAGATGTTGCATTGTGGCAGACTTGAACCCAAGACTTCCTCCCAGAGAGTGAGTCAAGACATCAAACCATTAAGCTACGCAAGCTTGGACACTATCAACGAAGACTTGAGTGGGTCTGCCTGTAATAAAATGCAATTACACTCGCTGCTCACAACAGTAGAAAGAGCAAAATATCGCATAGAACACTTATGCGAGTCAAATGTCAATTCAAGGTTTGACTGACGACCTTGACAGGAAATTGACCCACCTGAAGAGCCAAAATGGAGAGAGAGAACTTTTGCTCCCGATCACTGATATCAACAAGCTACACATGAAGTATTATTGTATACCCACTTCATTCTCCCAATAAATGTGGAGTCAAAGACAACATTGCAGACACCACAAAAAAATATCTTACAAATTTACAATACGAACCTAGTAAAAACAGGGAATGTTATTTTAAATAAGAAAATTAGAAGAAAATAATTAGAATTTTAACGTCTCTGAGAGACCATGATCTTTCGATACTCAGCTTCCACTCGATTGACAAAACACACAAATCTGAAACAAGTGATTGAGATGAGATCCTTTGGCATGCTTATCATGCACAGAGCACACTGACAAACGAAAGAAACTTCAGTACACAGTCTTTTTGACTCTCGTGCCTTGGATACAGGAGGAAAAAATGTCGTTGACTTCCAGCTACAATATTTCTCTGTTACAGAAGAGAGTATTTATCTACTACAAAAGAGACACGTGATCCAAGACCAGATTAGAGAGAGATTTATTTGTTACAGAAGAGAGTATTTATCTACTACAGAGGAGACACATCATCCAAGACCAGATTAGAGATTGATCTAAAGTCAGTTCCTCAAATCAACCACGTACGTTATACAGGTCAGTGTAGTTTGAAGATACTCTCATCAGAACTTCTTGACTTCTTTCTGACACCTCTATTTCAAAGCCATAAAGCAGCATCATGATGCACGAACTGTGAACAATGGAGCTCGTGAATGGTGTCCGTCGTTTCATAATACTCGTTTGATATGTATCAGTTAGAAGAAAGCGTAAACGGATAAGTATACATGAGACCTAAAGCCTCTTCTGGTGAATTATGCGAAAGGGCGTAGAAATCCACTGAATCGCAGATCATTTACGCCAAACATAAACCTGTCCACCTGCTGAACAACCGGCCAAGACTCCCGGCCTCGATGGATGAGTGGCCAGTCTACAAGGGATTGATGTCATGAGGGGGCTGCTCAACCAACTGCATTCAGCTGCAAGTTCGGTAGAGATAACATCAATGGTTCTCTTCATATTGCCCACAAAAACATGCCTGTCATTCCAGCCCCATATTGCTCTGCATCCAAATAAAAGATTTCAATCGGAGAACAGGTTTCCCTTCATATTATGAAACAGGCGTTTGTGCATCAGCACAATGACAATGCCATCTGTTCCAAACATTCCACATTTGTATTACCATACCTTTTGCAGATGCACCTTGGTTAACACGAACGTACCTGGGAATTTACTCATTCTGCATTGATACGTTCCACATCTATAAGCAGACTACTAATTTCTGCAAATGAAACTTGACTAGTACAAGGTTCCTGAGGCTTAATAGATTCTGGCATCAGTGCAGGAGCACACTGACAATATCACATGTTCCGAATGTCCCACATTTATAAACGCACCAATAAGTTTTCTAGATCCACTTTGATTAACGAAGCGTTTTTTGGGACTTTATTCATTCAGCATAGATAACGTTCCACGTTTTAAAAAATAATTTTTGTAGACGCACCTTGATTAACAAACCGTTTAAGGGACCATGTGTGTTAAAAATAAGGATATGAGGAGAGTCCATGTCTGATCGATTACCTGAAAGTGGAGATCCATCTATTGTTCATATTTGGGTGCGCGATATATACCGGTTGCTCATTTGTCAACACTTTATATAATGCAATAGTGTTGTCATAGCTGCCATGAGAATCAATCTCTCTCTCTCTCTCTCTCTCTCTCTCTCTCTCTCTCTCTCTCTCTCTCTCTCTCTCTCTCTCTCTCTCTCTCTCTCTCTCTCACACACACACACACAATGCGGCATACATTATGTACATAAGCAAAACCTCAAACAGAAAACACAGGAATTAAATCTAGGCGAACACGCATTTACAAGCATCAACAAATGTTAAAAGACGTGAGCATGTAAAACTACTTACGTGATACGCACGTAAACATATATGTGTATATATTCTAGCAAACAATATTGCACACAGAAAACCAAGCGTTAACTTATCCACCGAGAATCATGCACAAGTACAATGTACATTTACGTAGAAAGTTGAAACACATGATTGTCGTTGACATGTATGCGTACACAGCAGATATATATCCAGTGGTATGTACCCAAGTGTGCACAAGCTCATAATCGCACGCGCTCAAGTGAGCGTGACAACATATGTGTACATGGTTTTAGCCAGACAATTGATATTAGTATGAAGGAATCCAAAGACAAGAGCTGAATACACGGACCCACACTAGAGCATATAAACCAGCTAAACAACTCACTGATCAGAATTTACCTGCACGTAGCAATGGTGCTGCCCGATGGAGAGAAGTAGGCCGAATGTACTGCCTTCTTGTGCTGGACATGACCGATTCGATCTCTGCTTTTCTTCATCTTCCTTACGTCCCATACGCTCACATCTGTGTCAGTTGAAGCTGTGACCATGAGCCATGGAGATTGTTTGGAGATATCGATAGTATTAATCCTTCTCTGATGAAATAATCCGGATGAAGAGAACTTCTTCTCCCTTACATCTAGCATCTTCAGAGTTCCAGAACCTTCTGCAACATAGGCACAATTGGTGCTTCCCGGTACAGTGCAAATTGCAGAAAAAATGTCATCGTTGTCAAGGCTATACATCAAATCAAACATTGAAATCTCCACATCCAAACGTTTTACAGTCCCATCGTAGCTACAAGTCAACACCTGAATAAACATACAGATCTTTCGAAGTAAGATGCCAGACTATAAGACTTTCAATCATAAAAACATTTACCAGCGCGATAACCATGGATAGAATAAGCAGACTATGCACCTTGGTTGCTCCAGGAGGCTGCACTGCAACGCCTGATACAGGGGCTGAATGGGGCTGAAAAATGTTAACTCCATCCCCATCTTCATCACGCGACTCAACTTCCCAGAACCCAAGATGCCCAAATTTGTCACCGGCAACAACCAAAAGAAAGTCGTTGATCGGAAGAAAGGCCACGCTCATAATCCTCCCCGGTACTACTCGAGCAATATCAGTTTTATGCAATGATAGATCATTCGGGCCAATGTCTCCATGTTCGCGTTTTCTCCTTTTAAATGTACAGACTTGCGCTAAAGGAACCTGATCATCAAAATTTCGAAGGCGTTCAAGGAAGTTTTCCGTAGAAGATTGCCTGACGCATGTGGATAAGATATTCAGAGACTTCCTTTTGTCCTCTACTTTGAATAAATCTTTCACAGGCTCAGGGGACGGAGGATTTCCCAACTTTTCTGCATCTTCACTTGTCCAAGAGACTCTTGAACTGCGTAGTCTCCTTGTAACAATGGGTTCCTCTCTCTCTCTGGCACGTTTGTCAGCACTCTTCTTATAACCCTTATGATCGGCTTTCCTACAAGCAAGTTCTCTCTCTCTCTCTCTCTCTCTCTCTCTCTCTCTCTCTCTCTCTCTCTCTCTCTCTCTCTCTCTCTCTCTCTCTCTCTCTCTCTCTCTCTCTCCTTACTTGCTAGCACTCTGCTGCTGTATTTCTGCCTTGACGTGCTGAATCCCAAGAGCGGCTATCAGAGCCTGATTCCTTTTGACGTTCTCAAGCCTTTGTCTCTCATATTCTGTCAAGGCATCAGCAGAGGAATCGTCCGATGATACGGAGGTCGCCATGGCTTACAACAGTGCAATTGAAGAGGCGGCGAGCAAAGATGGAGTATATGGTGCGGAAAAACAAAATTTGTCCGCGTGGATTTTTGTGAGGAAGGATGATGGCGGGAAAGCACGTTGGCACATTTCTCACCGCTTATTTCGAAACCAAATGCTTGTCTCAGACAACATCAGATCTCACAAAAAAACAGCTCTCGCTAAAGAGTGCACACAACCTGAATTACTAAAAAATTTCCATACTTGCCCAATATGCGCATATATGCCCTCCAACTTCCCACTTTCCAGACTTGAAAAAGAAGTACAAAGAATTGGTAAAAAAATAGAAGTAGAAAGCCAAGTCATGAGTTGCCCAATGCCTATATGGTCCCAACTCCAACTTGGCAAGTTACCAACTTCCAACCTTGTTCCATGGTATACTCCCTTGGCACATGAAGGAAAATAATTCATTGAACTTGCTAATAAGGTCTCTATACAAAGTTGTTTGAGCTTACCCATTGTCATAGTCAATATATTTTTGTACATAGGGTAAAGATCTTTCCAAGGGAAACCACGAGAGGAGTTAGAATTTGAGTGTATTTTTTTATTTTTTGGATTTTCAAACTTTATGGAAAGTGATACATGAAGGAACCACTATGGAGAGGCCAACCTCTCACTTGTAAAGACTTTTAGCTAGTGTGAGTAAGCAATTTTTTTTCTTGTAAATTTCATGCACAAGCTTTCTTTCCTTTCTTCGAGTGTGATTTTTGCATGTTTCATGGCTTGCAATGCTTTTTTTCATAAGCGTTATCTACCTTGAGCATATTCTTTTGTAGCCATTTCTCTAGTTTTGAAGCTATTTTTGTACATAGGGGAAGACCTTTCCAAGGAAAACCACAATAGAGGAGTTAGAATTTGAGTGTATTTTTTTGTTTTTGGATCTTCAAACTTTATGGAAAGTGATACATGAAGGAACCACTATGGAGAGGCCAAGCCTCTCACTTGTAGAGACTTTTGGCTAGTGTGAGTAAGCAATTTTTTGTCTTGTAAATTTCATGCACAAGCTTTCTTTCCTTTCTTCAAGTGTGATTTTTGCATGTTTCATCGCTTGCAATGCTTTTTTTCATTAGCGTCTACCTTGAGCATATTCTTTTGTAGCCATTTCTCTAGTTTTGAAGCTATTTTTGTACATAGGGGAAGATCTTTCCAAAGAGTATTTTTTTATTTTTGGATCTTCAAACTTTATGGAAAGTGATACATGAAGGAACCACTATGGAGAGGCCAAGCCTCTCACTTGTAGAGACTTTTACCTAGTGTGAGTAAGCAATTTTTTTGTCTTGTAAATTTCATGCACAAGCTTTCTTTCCTTTCTTCAAGTGTAATTTTTGCATGTTTCATGGCTTGCAATGCTTTTTTTCATAAGTGTTATCTACCTTGAGCATATTCTCTAGTTTTGAAGCTATTTTTGTACATAGGGGAAGATCTTTCCAAGCGAAACCACAAGAGAGGAGTTAGAATTTGAGTGTATTTTTTAATTTTTGGATTTTCAAACTTTATGGAAAGTGATACATGAAGGAACCACTATGGAGAGGCCAAGCCTCTCACTTGTAGAGACTTCTAGCTAGCTAATGTGAGTAAGCAATTTCTTGTCTTGTAAATTTCATAAGTTTTCTTTCCTTTCTTCAGGTGTGATTTTTGCATGTTTCATGGCTTGCAATGCTTTTATTCATAAGCGTTATCTACTTTGAGCATATTATTTTGTAGCCATTTCTCTAGTTTTGAAGCTCTATTTTGTGTAGAATGTGTACAATAAGTTCACGAAAGCATCTTTTTGCTTTGATTAACATTGTATGTAATTGTTTCTTGCATTTTCACATGTGTATTTCTCTTCTTTTCTTCATTATGAGCTATTATCCCCATGATTTCATAGGGAAACGAGAGAGATATGGCTATCTTAGTGGATAGTTATTTTTGCCCAATTGCCTATGTGAGAAGAGTTTTTCACTTGAGTTGATGATCATTGATTGTGGATCATGTATGTATGATTGCCAATGAAATTTTGGCTAGAATGTTTTCAATCATGTATGATGTTTGTCCAATAATCATGTACAATTTGTGACGATTGTGTGTATGGGTGGTTGATCACTTAAGAGTCTCACAAGGGGTCTTCTATTGTGTTTGCTTACTACTTCTAACTACAACTACATTGAGTCTATTCTTCATAGTTGGATCAAGTAAAGGAATCTTAGCGTAACTTCATATTACCAATACTTTTTGGCACCATGTGCCTACAAATTTTGCTTATAGGTCAGGCAGTTGTACTCCACAATAAAACCCAGTTAATCCTCACTCATATCTCCCTTGGGTGTGGAGTTCCTTGCCAATTTCTCATTCTTGTTTGCTTTGCTTCACTTATTCTTTTTTTATTAAAATAAATCCTTCAATTTGGGATGCGTTAAATCATCAATGGGGCATGGTTTTTCCCTCGAGGTTGGGTGTCCTTGTGCTTGCATAATCACATCATCGTGTGGAGATGGAAGGGAGACTTAGTGTTGCCTTGAGACCTTGATCACTTGCAACCTTGTTTGAGATCATTGATGATCTTGTGAGCATCTAGTTGACCACTTACCATCATGCTTTAGCTTAGCGGTTTTTCTTGAGCATCACAAGAGATGATTAGTCGTTTTGGGGTTCTTGGCTTCATGAATATTAAGACCATTAAACAGTTGTTGATGATCCTATGGTAAAGTGATTATATGAAGTCAAGATAACATTAAGAGATTTAGAGTGCTAAGCCAAGAAGATTAATTAGCCTAGTGGTTAAGTCTTAAAGATTGGAAGAATAAGGTCTTGGATTCAAGTTCCACAAGTGCAAGGGAAGCTAAGTTTTCCCCAAAGCCTCTATTGCCCTAGTCAATGTAGACCATTCTTTAAATTGCCACCTTCGTCAATGTAGACCATTCTTTAAATTGTCACCTTTGGATACAAAGAATGGTGGAGATTCATTTCTCGAAGGTGTGGAGAGAGATGAACATATAAAAGTGGTTTTAAAAGAGTGATCCATGCTTAAGAAACTATTTGGAAAGAATTAAAGCTAATTGACTCCTTAAAGCTATCCAATAAGATGGTTGGGAGGTAATTGAAGGTCATTTTCTTGGATTTCTTCTCACATGTTAGCTTAGTATCACATTGGTATCAGAGCCTAGTTTTTTGGGAAACTATGCCATAGTGTCGATGATAGATTTCAAGGCTTGGTGGTCATTGTAGTAAAAAGATTGAAGGAGATACCTTTTCTGAGGAGTGGGAATCCCCCTAGGAGGCTCCCCTTAGACAAGTAAGAGGAGGCGCCCCCAACCCGCGGATGGACAAAGAAAGAACCATCCTACCTACCCACCAATACCCCTCTGTGAAGCTTTTTGCAACGCTTACGAGATAAATACCAAGCCAATTTGGGCCTCCTCTATGATTTGTGTAACCTTGGGCTCTTCTCTTTCTCTGTTAAAAGCCCCCGAGCTCTTTTCTCTATTTATTTACAAATCAAAGAGCATTCCTATGCTCTTTTTCTCATCGTTTGTTGCAAAAAATCAAGGATCTATAATGCTTACCCCTCTCCACTCAACCCAAGCATCTTCTCAACTCCATAGCTAGGATTTTTCCAAGCTTCAAAAGTCTCTCTTTGCCCTTGTTTTGAATCGACCCTTTCTCCAAGCTTCTTGAAGCTTGAAGCATATCTTCTTTTAAGATTTCAAGGACTCAAGGAGGGACTTTCTTGGCTACTAAGGAGGGAGTTACATTTTTTATCAACCTCAAAGGATGTGATAGAAGGTATTAACCGTTTGAAGATAAGTATTGGAATCTTCGAAGCCAAAAGAAGATAGGATTTTGAAGTCAAGCTTGGATGATCCTTTTTGTAGTGATCCTTATGAGGGAGTACCCCCATGAATTTCAAATCACTTGAAATCGTTCTTTTTATAGGCCCAAGGTTCTAGACTATGACGGATTGTAGGAACACACAAGAAATGGAAGTAGAACATGTCCCTAATTCTGATTTTACACATATTCATGATGCATCAAAAGACCATGTGCATGAAGAGGAACATGAAAGAATTAATTTAAGCATGGAATCACAAAAGAGTTAGAGTTAAATGACTTTAATACGATTCCTAGGTTGATCTCATGAATGAAGGAGTTATAAAAGGGTTTAGGCCAAGTAATAAACATTCAAAGTGAGTTACACACTTTTGTTAAACAAGTACAAGATAAAATAGGGCTTACACTTGGATTACTTGAGGGGGAGGGAAATAATCGATCAATTAGTTCTCCCATTGTTAACCCTGAAAGAAGTATGGAAACTTTTTTCAACCCTCCCATTGTGTCGGTTGGACCATGAACTAGGAGTCCTAAGCCAAATCCAACCATGCACGTGAGTACTATGGCTCATCTCAGCCTATCAACTTCTATGAAAGTTTTAGCTGATCCATTTGGAGCTATGCCTAGACGAGTTGCTAGCATAATTTCTAAAATAAATCCCACTTTTCCTAGAGATCATTCCTTGGGAAAAATCCTTAGAGTTTTTTAGTTTCTAGGCAAGGATAGGGCAGGAATGAGGGTGGAGTCCTCACTTATCTTCAAAAGTAGAGGGTCGTGCATCATTTACATAATACAAAATTTGAGAGGTTTTGTTCATGGACTGGATCATTGATTGAAGCACAAAGTCAAATGCAATGCAACAGAAACATTAGAAGATGCAACAAAAGTTGCTCAAATTTATGACGATCACTCACGCATTGACATAGTTGCGAGTGTAAAGAAAAGTGAAAACTTTTACATAGGAAAAGGTAAAAATAAATAGGTTAGAAAAGAAAACCCTTCAAAGAAACCACATGTCTTTAAAAAAATAAGCGCTCTCAAGATGACTTTGGGAAAGCTCAAAAACATAATATTTGCTTCAAATGCCTATTAACATGATATAGAAGTAAAGATTGTCCCACTAGGGGGAGTCTAAAAACACTCATGCAAATAAAGGGAAGGATAAACCACATATTCACTTGATAGAAACCTTGGATCTAAGTAGATCTCAAGTTTATAAACAAGTGGATACATTGCATAGTGACAATACACATCATGTAATTTGACCAACAAGTTGTGTGATCCTCTAGAGTTTGGACCCCAAGAACTTGTTAATTTACGTATAGTAATTAATGGGTAGTGTGCATGAATAATGATAGATGATTCGGCTTAATATTTACGCATTTGTTAAAAATCTTAAATTTCCCTAGTAGCCCTCTCCACATAAGTATGTGGTATCAATGATCCAAGGGCAAGATAAACAAATCTAAGACACAATGTTTTCTAGTTTGGAAATAGAGATTGAACATTACAAAGATATGTTGATATATTTAGGTAGTGATGTGTGTGAACACACTAGGACTGCCGGGGCACTTTTTTCCCTCTTTAGGAGGTTTTTTCCCCCAGCTTGTATATATGCCTATTACCCTAGTGGACTACTTATCTTTGTACATTCTCTTGGTAATACATTTAATATTGCCTATTGTGCATAACAGGCTGTGGAATATTGTGCGGGGTATTGAAAAACGTCATATTTCACCTAAAAACACAATTGTTGAAGGTGATGCAGATGGCGTTGAAGATGGTGATATTCTTCATGTTCCTATTCGTGTTGCGATTCCTACTACACCTACTATAGAGCAACTTTGATGGGATGGAAGAGATGCTCATGCACATGTATTGATAGCCTTGTCTATCAAACATGCCATTATTCCCCAAATTCGCTGCTGCAAAACGACAAAGGATGCTTGGGATATAGTAACGACTTTATACTAGGTAAGGAATGAGGCTGGTGTTGCTTACCTTCGAAAACAATTGGAGAGTGAGCACATGAATGAAGGAGATTCCATGGATAGTTTTTTGACAAAGATCAAATATTTGAAGGAGTAGTTGATTTTTGCTGATGAAGTCTTGCCTGACACTTTAGATGTGTAGACTGTTTTGAATGGTCTTCCAGATTCATATCAGAGTTTTGCTTCTACTCTTCAATTGATGATGAAAGGCAATCCAAATGCTTTAATGTTTGAGGATTTTGTCTTTGTTATATTAAAGGAACATATGTCTAGGTAGAATAGGTCCATTATGCATGTTGTAGATCGAGATTTCCTGGCTAGTCAAAAAGGCAAAGGTAAATGGAGCTCTTCTACTAGTAAGCAAAAATCTGCTAATTTTGCGTCATCAAAGAAGGATGATAGAGACGAGAAGAAAACAAAAGAAAACAGATTTTTTTTTTGCAAATATTGTAAAGGAAATGATCATGTCATAAAGAGTTGTCCAAAACTGGCTGCAAAGGAGGCAAAGAAGAAAGAGGCTAGAATGGTTGTTGGAGAGGCCTCTACACCCACCCAAAACAAAGTCTGCTAATCTTGTGCAGAATGAAGAATGGGCATTTACCACTGTTTGCAATTATGACCCATCTTCACATGAATAGTGTATGTCTGTAGTAGACTTGGATGTTTGGTACTTTGATAGTGGGGCAACCAAACATATTATCTCGCAGCGTAGTTTCTTCACTTCACTTGAGCCTGCCCCTACAGGGAATATTGTCACATGCACCAACAACTCCTCTTATCTTGTTATGGGAGTTGGTAAGATCATTTTGACTACTACTGATGGTAGTTCTTTTACATTGTTAGATGCTTTATTTGTGCCATGGGTTAAGAAAAATATGTTATCAATTTTAGCATTAACCAAGATTGGATTGGTCGTGAAATTTGTTGATGACAGATGTACAGTTCATGATCTGTCAAATGGCAACATCATTATTGCTTCTGGCATTTTATGTCATGGGTTGTATAAGCTCATAGATTATGCAAAATCTGTGAATGATTTAGCATGTGCAGTTCAAGATTCTCAGCCTACGTCAGATGCAAAGCTTTGGCATGCATGCTTTAGTCAATTGAATTTTGCTAGTTTGCTACACCTGGAGAAATCTGAAATGGTGTCTTGTTTGCCCAAACTTGAGGCGCTTGTAAACATGTATGTGAAGGTTGTATCTTGGGAAAAATGCAACGTTGCTCCTTCTCAAAAGATGGTTTAGTTTGAGCTACTCAGAAGTTGCAGCTTGTTCACATTGATGTATGTGGTCCTATGCAGACACCTTCTTTTGGGAACTATCTTTACTTCATGACTTTCATTGATGATTTTTCCAAGCATGCATGAGTATATCGATTGAAAGCAAAATCCGAAAAGTTTATGTGCTTCAAACAGTTTTTGGTTTTGACTGAAAATCTGTCAGCATGTAAAATGGGCACCCTCTATTCGGATCGAGGAGGGGAATATCTATCTTTTGATTTTAATGCATTTTTGGTTAAACATGGGATAAAACATCAGTGTACAGCAACAGGTGGAGTTGTTGAAAGGAAGAACAAATCACTCATGGAGACGACGAGGTGTATGGTCAAGAGTTAAGCTTTACCACATAGTTTTTGGCTTGAGGCTATTATGTGTGCAGCATATGTACTTAACAGGTGTCCCACTAAAACATTGCAGTCTATCACTCCATATGAGGCTTGGCATGGTCGTAAGCCATTTGTTGCTCACCTGTGTGTTTCTGGTTGTCTGGCATATGTGTCAATGCTTGAACAACAACGTAGGAAATTGGATGATAAAGCAATGAAATGTATTTTTGTTGGGTACAATTCTGAAAGCAAAGGCTATCATCTGTATCATCCATAGACTAAGCGCATTTTGGTTAGCCATGATGTTGTTTTTGTGGAAGATGCTATTCAGCCATTACTTTCATGTACTAAGGAGACATCAATTAGCTCCAAAGACATGTATGACACTTTGCTGCCTCTTTTTACAGGTGGACAATCTAGTGCTGGTCCTAATGAGGCAACTTCTTAACCTTTACAAGCTTCATGTGATGATGCAAATCAATCCACTTCTGATCCAGATTTACATGATGCACTTGTTGATGAGAGAGTTGATATTGAGGAGGCAAAGACTATGCCAAAATGGCAAGTGCAGACTTTGTGTGACAGCAAATTAGATGGATCTCTGTCATATCATACTCGTTCAAGCTTTCATAGTGCTTCTTTTGCATCAAATTGGTATGCTATGGTTGCCTCAAGTCTTTGCGATGAGAATAAGACACTTTCAATTGATGAAGCACAAAATTCAAAAAATTGGATGCCTACTATGCAATCAAAATATGATGCTATCATAAAAACTAGTACTTGGTCTTTATGTGATTTGTCTCTTGGCAAGAATGCCATTGGCACTAAGTGGGTATACAAGCTGAAGCATAATCCTGATGGAATATTTGATAGGTATAAGGCTAGGCTTGTTGCAAAGGGCTATGCTCAGGAAAGAGGCATTGATTTTGATGAGACCTTTGCTCCTACATGTCGAACGACTACTATTCATAGCATTTGTGCACTTGTAGCTCATCGTGGTTGGAATGTACATCAGTTGGACATTCAAATTGCATTTCTGAATGGTGACTTGCATGAAGAAGTGTATGTTTTTCAACCCCATGGCTTTGTGCAGAAAGGGCATGAAAACCAAGTGTGCAGGTTGAAAAAGGCTTTTTATGGTTTGAAGCAAGCACCACATGCTTGGTATGAAAAAATACATGCCTACCTAATTGTACGTGGTTTTGAGAACAATCCAACTGAGATCACCTTATACGTTAAGCATGCAAATGATGTGCTTCTGATCATTGTTGTCTATGTTGATGACATGCTACTCACTAGTCCTCATGAAAAACATATTGCTAATTTTAAGGCTGATTTTCATGCCTCATTTGGGATGTCAGATTTAGGGCATTTGCATCATTATTTGGGAATTCAGTTTATGCAAGTTGATGGTGGAATAACGTTGTGTCAAACAAGATATATTGAGACATTATATAACATTTTGGCCTTGAAGATTGTAAACCTATTGCCATTCCTATGAAGATAGGTTTACAGTTGAGTCTTCATGATGTTGGAGATGCATTTGATGTTGTTCTCTATCAGTAGGCTATTGGATGCTTGATTTACTTATGTATTACTCAACCAAATATTTAGTTTGCTATCTCACAGATGAGCAAGTTTATGCACTGCCCAGGTGTCAAGCATTGGCAAGAAGTTAAGCACATCTTTCAATACTTGAGTGGTAGCCGATTGCTTGGATTGTTTTATCCGAATGGGGATCATTATCTCCATATTTACATTCTTTTTCTGACTCTGACTGGGTTGATTGCTATACAATCACATGTCCACTGGTGGCTTTTGCTTCATGCTTGGTAGCTCATGTATATCTTGCACTACTAAAAACAAGGGGGGCGTAACGACGTCCCCCATTGAAAAAAAGCGGGTTTCGTCACTTATGTGATGAAAGCATCACATAAGTGACAAAACTCTTTTTTATTAAAAAAAAGAAGTTCCGTCGCTTATGCGATGCTAATTTGGACTGTTGCAAATAGCATCACTATCTAGCAATGCTCCTACCGATGTTGGCAAACTGACTTGGACGCTGAAAGCATCGCATAAGTGACATCCTGAGATTATGCAATGCTTTGGAATGTAAAAC